>JAUMJK010002250.1:0-126684 GCA_033558105.1 Coccyzus lansbergi | reverse complement strand
GGCTTAAGATCCCTTACAACCCCCACCCTCCCCTGCCCTGCAACACAAGCAAACCTTGGGGCGGTGTCGCGGTTGCTCCGCCCCTTCCGGGCTGTGCCGGAAGTACAGCGTGGAGGCGGAAGTGCTGCGGGACGGGACGTGTCCGCGCGGTAAGCGGAGCTTGGGAGCCGTGGCAGGGTGGGCGCCGGCAACGGGGGTCCGACCCGGAGGGTGCGCGGGCAGCAACGAGGACCGGAGCTCCTGTTGGGACGGGGCGCCGGCCGGTGCGGAACCGAGGCCAAAGGGGGTGGCGGGGCGGACCGGGGCGGCCTCTGTTCCTGGGTGTCCTGGACCTGGGGTTGTTCCCAGTCGTTCTATTCCCCAGGTGTCCCGTACCCAGGGTTATCTCTGAGCGTCTCGTCCCTGCGTTTTTTTGCATCTGGGGTAATTCCTGCCCCCCCCCCCCCCCCCCCCCCCAGCCCCCACGCCCCGCTTTCCACACATCCCATTTCCAGGCTACCCGTACTCGGGGCTATTCCTGGGTGTCCCATTCCAGAGTTATTCCCTTTCAGGGGAGCTTTTGTCAGGGCCTGATCTCTTCCTATTTGGTTCTGACTTGGCTGTGGGGTTGGATGCTGGTGGGTTTGCGCGAGGTCTTGCTGTGTTTTCCCCTGTTGTGAACTCAGGTGTGTTTGCTGTGTTCAGAGCAGCTCTAGGGACTGCGAGAGTTACACTGAGTGGGACCGAAATGGCAGAGCACTTCAGCTTGCTTTGCTGAAAAGTGTGGTTTTCAAAGAATGTGAAAATGTGAAAACACTGAAAACATTCTTGCTAATGTACCAATCTTTAGACTCCCTTGGAAAGACACTGTTATCCCAGCTTTCTAAGCTGTCAGGTGTATCAGGGTTGCTCTGGTGTCATTGTTTTCAATTTTATTGTTGTGAAATAGCACACTCTTGAGTGTGAAGTGACATTGTTTTTATGTAGCTCCATAGATGATGAGTTCTTGGTAACAACAGATGTCACTGCTTCACTTGCTGTCCAAGCTGTGATCTCCTGGATCCTTGCTCCTCAGCTGTAGGGACGCTGCTCTCATGTTAACTCTCCTGCCCAGGCAATGGGAATGCGATTAAATGTGTGTA
Organism: Coccyzus lansbergi; assembly: GCA_033558105.1. Taxonomy (NCBI): domain Eukaryota; kingdom Metazoa; phylum Chordata; class Aves; order Cuculiformes; family Coccyzidae; genus Coccyzus; species Coccyzus lansbergi. The sequence continues at coordinate 125,563 of JAUMJK010002250.1, read as the reverse complement.
TGAGGAGACTATGATCTTAGATTTTTAACAAGGAGATAGCTTGTGAATACTATTCTGCAGAAATCATAATGCTATAACCCCCCCCAAGAAACAAAGCTCTGTTACCCTGCAACTCTCAGGTTTATTAACACCCAATAACGATGCACAACATGCTTCTTTCCGAACTGCTCTGGTGTTTGACTCACAGGTAGTTTCTATGCTGCTTCTGACTGGGTCAGATTTCATTTTCTCCACAGTAGCTGGGATGAGGCTGTGTTTGTGTTCATGCTTGAAATAGTGCTGATAATACAGGGCTGGTTTAGTCACCGCTGAGCAGTGCTTCCACAGTGTTGTGGCCATTTCAACTTCCCACAGACCCAAGGGGTATCTCTCAGGATATACTGTAAGACAAATACCACTGCTCCAAACGGCTTCCCTTCTTCCCAAGCAGATGCTTGGCACTGTAAAGCTGGGGGAAGGAGGAAGAAGGGAAGCCGTTCGGAGCAGTTGCATTTGTCTTCCCAAGTAACTGTCGCATGTTGGAGCCCTGCTTCCCAAGACATTTTTGAACATGGGAAGCAGTGAATGAATTCCTGGGTTTGTTTTGCTTGTGTGTGTGTATTTTGATTTCCTCTTGAAACTATATTTATTTCAACCTACAAGTTATCTCAGTTCTGCGCCTCCCATTCTCTACCCCATCCCAACAGTGGGGAGCAGTCAGGTGGCTCAGCTGTGTTTAGTTGCTGGTTGGGGTTATGCCACAGCTATTTTAGTCGCTTAATTGGAATATTTCTGAGCCTAAAAACGCTGTGGAGGATTGAAATGTAGTTCTGTGAACACGTGGGAAATGAGCAGGGGAAAGGAAGGTTGTATTGTGGGCTCATCCTGTTTACCATATCTGGATGAGGAAGGAGTGATTTTGCCTCTTAAGCACCAAAACCATTCTTTAATGATGTATTGGTGTCCTTATTGCTCTCCAGTTTATACTGCCAGGAGTATGGCACCGTGTCGCTGGTTTCTTCTGAGGCTGCGTGGGTGGCTGCGGGTGTTCCTGCAGGTTTGGCGTTTTGGTGATGTGGAAGTGTCTTTCAGAAATACATTTGCAGCCTCTGTGTGGGGTTACGGTCCCACTGTGGCCTCTTCTGTTGTGTTTTTGGTTAACTGCCTTTGTTAAACCCGTCCTGTTCTGTTTGCAGAAGACAGGAACAAGTCACCAGGATGCCAGTGTTGCCTCTGGACGAACTCCAGCTGACAGAAAGGGATCCCAAGACAGGGAAGCTGAGAACTCTGCCAGCACTGGTGAGCTGTGTTTTTCCTGAAAGCCAAACAAGAGCTGTAACAAGTTGTTGTCCTCCAGTCAGGCCAGGGCAAAACCAGCCCTTGGTCCACGTGGTCATGGGGGTTTGACTGCATGGAATGCTGCACAAGAACCAATTGGGAGGGAAAAGAGAGAATAGAGGCTGAATTTCAAAGGTGTGAGGTTAGGCTGTTGCTGTCTGTTTTGAAGGTGGGGGGGAAGATTTGCTTCTGGCTAATAGAATGGAAGGAACAGCATCTACCAAACTTTGAAGGCCTGAAAATATTGCCGATAAATGAGGATACAAACTCACTGGTCTGTTGCCTTGAGAGATCACAATATGGGAAGCTACCAGGGAAAATGGGAAAACTAGGGAACTGAATGTCAAATTGTATTAAAGTGTAATTTTATGTCAGTGACCTAAAACTCTGTGAGCAGTGAAAGGGTAACTGGGCATTCCTGTCACTTCACTGTGGGTTTAACACAGCGTTCTGGCTTTCTACAGCACCCAGAAATAAAAGCAGATCGGTCTTTTGTGCTGTACAGACCACCACCAATTGTCAGAGACCCTGCTTTGGTGGAAGAATACTTGGAGCGAGCAAAATTCATTGCAGATGACCTGAATTGGCTCCTGGCTTTGCCTCACGACAAGTTTTGGTGCCAGGTAATGATTGTTTTGTGGACACTGGAGGAGCAGCCTGAACAATCCAAGCGCTTCTAAATGCCACCAACTTCAAATCGTTTCCATTAAGACTGGTATATGCTCATTATGTCAATTGTCAAATGTTTTAAATACCGCACCTTGGAGTGCAGAGAAAGTGGTATTTCCCTTGTCATTTTTCATTGTGGATTTGTATTTGATGCATGTTACTGCTTTTAGCACTCATGGATGTTTTAGGCTGCTTTCAGGCTTAACTGGGCTTCTCATGAGTGCAACCTCAGGTGTGATGTCCCCTTCTTTCTATTTTCTCATCTTCCATCATGCAAGGTTATATTTGATGAGACGCTTCAGAAGTGCCTGGATTCCTACCTGTGCCATGCCCCTCGCAAGTTCGATGCGTTTCTGGATTGCCATCCAGAGGTGAATGACATGCAGAAATGCCTTCATCGCAGTTTCTTCCTGACCTTCCTCAGGATGTCCACTCACAAGGAGTCCAAGGTAAATATTTCCCTGCCTTGTAGGTGCTCCGAGCTCTGTGGCTTTGGGGGAAAAAGGGAATTGGAGAAAGCAATTTTGGAGTCATGGAATGGTATGGTCTGAAAGGTAACTTAAAGCCCATCCAGTTCCAAGCTCCTGCCATGAGCAGGGACGCCTACTGGATCAGGTTGCTCAGGGCCCCATCCAGCCTAGCCTTGAACACCTCCAGGAATGAGATGGGAAGGATGAGGGAGGCACCTTGTGTTTCGGGAGCTTCCTTGATATCTGCCCTGACATGGGATGTGCTATTGAACCTCTGGATTTTCCCAATATTGACGTTCAGGATGTTTTGAGAAAAGGTCTTGGAGTGGGACTTAATGGAGTGGGATGTGAACAGGTGGAAACAATACTGAAGCCTGCATCTGGCACTGTTTCCACTGGAGTACTTGAGACCTCTATGGTGTCTTTCATTCCAGGATCTGATTAAATCTTAGCGCTCCAGTGAGGCAGATGAGCATTTGAAACCATTTTATAGTTGAGTAGTTTGAAGAGAATGAATGGTTTGTTGTCATGCAGGCAGCAGCAGTTCTAGAAACTGAACCTCACCAGCGTAAAGCTCTGTCCCTCCGCTGTAGTCCCGAGCTGAGCTGTTGTAGTGTCGGCTCAGCTGTTTGTTTGGCCGCATCCCAAGCCAGGTCTGGAAACTGCTTGAACTGTAGGCAGCTTTCTGGTTTAACTTTCAGGTCAGTTGGTTCATTTGTGGAGCAAGGCCCACGGTGGGATGCATCAGGAATGTGGGGATGTAGAACTCTGCAGAAGCTGCTGTAAGCAGAGTTGCTGCCTTGGATTAAACCAGATCTTTAATGCAACTTTGAGAGATGTTTTTACTGGTATCATTACACTGCTGGAGTTCTTGCAGAGGAAGATAAGTATAATTCTTGAAATTACTCTTTTGTTTTCTTTTTTGCTTTGTAGGATCATTTTATCACTCCCTCTGTCTTTGGAGAAATTATTTACAACAACTTCCTCTTCGACATCCCAAAGATTCTGGATCTCTGTGTGCTCTTTGGAAAAGGAAACGGCCTCCTGCTGCAGAAGATGATCGGTCAGTTACAGCCAAGGGAAAACTTACTGCATTTTGGCTTTTGCTTATAGTGGCAAGTGAGGTTTTATGCCAGTATTACTACTCTTGTTGTCTGAAATTGTTCAGTAGCAACTGGAGTCTGTGATTTCTAGATCCATGTCTAAATCAGATTACTTTTTCCATGCATTGTGATGTGCTGCTTAGCTGCCCTGAGCTGAGCTCGTGACACTAGGCACAATCCAAGGCTCAGTTATGCCTCAGCAGTGGTTTCCCCTGCTAGTTAACGGTGTCTTCAGCCCCTGTAAGAGGACCAGAAGCTCTCTGCAAAATCATGGTAGGGATGGAAAGGGGCAGACAACTTGACAGGAGGGGAGGAGGTTTGAAGACAGAGCACAGTCCAACTGATCATATGAGTGCTTTTGTTCCCAGATTTGGGAGCAAAGTAAAGCTGTCGATGTGAAGTAATCACTGGTCTGTGAAGTGATCATGCTTCTTTGAACCCCTCCAGGGATGGAGACTCCACCACTGCCCCAGGCAGCCTCTGCCAGGGCTTGACACCCCTTTCTGTGAGGAATTTTTTCCCAATATCCAATCTAAACCTCCTCTGGCATTTGGCAACTTAAGGCCATTTTCTCTCGTCCTATCATTTCTTATTTGGGAGAAGAGACCAGCACCCACCTTGCCCCAACCTCCTTTTAGATAGTTGTACAAACTGATGAGGTCTCGGCCTCCTTTTGTCCAGGCTAAACAGTCCCAGGCCCCTCTGCTGCTCCTCATAAAACCTGCTCTTCAGATATTCGTACGTTCGGTTTGGAATGCAGTGCAGCAATAATGCACACAAGTGACCAGTGGTGTGCTCACCCAGTTACTTGCATTATGTTGTGGCAGTAATGGCAAAAGCAGTTCTGGTGTTTAATTCAGAACTTGATAAACTTTAGGATCTTCTCGGGGTATAAATTGTTCTGAAACCTGTCTCATAACTCTTACCCGTGCTCTGTCCTTGCTGGCGAACTCTGTTAATTCTTGTTATCTGAGCAGTAATTCAGAGGGGAATAGGCAACCTCTCTGCATACTTGGTGAAGATTTATGGTGCACCATTACTCAGTGGAGTATTTTGTACAGATAATGAAGTCCTAGTCATATAATAGCAGGGATTACTAAAGCCTCATTACCTTTAGGAAATATTCTGCACGACGTTTTCCAGTGTATGCTGAACTGTTATCAGTAATTAAAAGTCAACTCCGGTTGTCAAATAAAAGGAGCCGGGAATGTTTAGTGATAGTATCCGTGTTACTCATTGATTCAGCCTCTAGGGCATGAATCATCTAATACCTCGTTTTCTCTGCTCTGATGAGCACATCCCCATTACCGGCTCTCCAGCGACACTGAGCAGTGGATGAGCCGGCTTTGCGGAGCAGGCCCTGTGCGTGAGGTGAGCAGTGAGCCTGTGCCCAAGTCTGCAGGGGTTTGAACTCAATCTGTGGGGTGGGAATGCTGGTAATGACACAATTATGTCAGTTTGTTGGTGGATGTCAAAGCTCATAGGAAATATTCCTCTTCTCCTCTCTCCTCAGAAAACATCTTCACTCAGCAACCGAGCTACTTCAGCGACCTGGATGAAACCCTGCCCACTGTCCTCCAGGTACTGCTTCCCTGCTCGGCCCATGCTTTGGGTTATATCTGGAAATGTGGCTTCATTTAGAGACTGGGAGGGAGCAAATGTGGGTATAGCCAAGCAGAGTGGATTTGTAATCACTTGATTGCTTTGGTCCTGCACTAGAGGTGGTTAGCAATCCACAACCTAATTCGATCAGTTTCTCCCAGATTCTTTGTAAACAAGAGCCACAAAATCATTCCCGCCACCATCAGGGGAGAGGGCAGGTGGGGTTTGGAACTACCCCATAGCAGTAAGGGTGGTAACTTCCCAGTTGTCCTGCAACAGGGGTCATAGGTGACCTTCAGTATTGACCTTATTGGCTGATTCCTCTGCTATAGCTGAGGATTTGGATGAGGTGCAGTCCCTGTCTCAGCACCACAACCATGTGCTTAAATTACTTGTAGATTGCATGGAGTTTCAGCAGTGCAGTGCAGCACTGCTGGCTGTAGCCTGCAAGACTCATAGACTCGTAGAATCATGGGATGGTTGGAAGGAACCTTAGAGATCATCCGATTTGAACCTCCTACCATTGGCTGAGTCAGATACAGCTTCCGTCTTCCATTGCTCCGTGCGGCATGGGAATAGTCCCACGTTGCATCATGATTGTGCACAGCAGTGATTGTGAACAGGAAAACCATATCCCACCTCTTTCTTCTGTCTGTGTTAACACTGTTCTGTTCTCCTGGTTCAGGTGTTCAACAACATCTTGCATAAATGTGGTCTGCAGTGTGAAGGAGCGTCTGCTGAGCCCCAGAAGCTGGAAGAAAAAGTAACCATGACTCCAGAAAACATGCCCCTCCAGGTAGAACTCCATGCACTTTAGCATTTATAGTCCTGCAAAGCGAACAGTCTGTACAATGGTGAGACCACAGGGTCATTCTGTTCCCAAACAGACATGTCTCATACAGCACGTGGTTCTGTGTCAATGTTTCACTGTCCTAAGACTTGATGACAAAGCCTTTCTGCTGTGAGCTGGTTGCTTTGCTCCTGTGCATTTCAACTGAACCCACTGTATTGGTGGGTCTTTTTAAACCAGACATCTTTTTTGCTTAACCAGCTTATAAGTAATGGAACAGAGCGTGTGACAGCATTGTCCACGGAACCCTGACAGTGCTCAGAGATGTCTTTTTTTTCCTTCAGAAATGTTTATTTAACAACAGTGTACTTCACATGTAGTTAATTGAGAGCGGGAAGTTGTGCTGGATGCTGTACAAAGTCAGTTTGTGTGTGGAGATGTTACAGCCACACCTTGCACTGAAATGAACCATTAAACCCATCACTTTAATCCCTCTGCCACTGCTGCACAGTGGGGAAGAGGAGTGTGTGTAGAGCATATATTGAGGACAAGGACACTCCAGAACATGATACAATGAGGATTCTCTTAATTTCACAGTATCTTTAATGTCAGTGAGCAGTTTGGATTGCTTTGTGGGTCTTTAAAGGATAGAATTTGTAGCAGAGACATTGTCTCTGCTGCTAGAGCCAGTAATATGTAATGTACTTATGATTCATAGCAGACTCTGCAGGCAGGAAGAGGATTGGTCAGAACATGATGTGTCCCTGTTAGTGAGCTATACTGTGTTCCTAGGAAAACTTGTCTGGCTTTTCTCTCAGTAATTGATCTCTCCCCTGCCCATCTCTCTCTCTCTCTCTCTCCCCCACCTCCTCTCTCTCTCTCTCTCTCAGGAGCTGAAGGACATTGTGCTATACTTATGTGACACTTGCACGACACTCTGGGCGTTTCTCGACGTCTTCCCGATGGCTTGCCAGACTTTCCAAAAGCATGACTTTTGTTACAGGTACATCTTGGACTGCAGAGCTTGTCTTGGCAGAGTAAAAGTACTGAATGTGCTGCTGTCTCCCTTCCCAGTCCCTCCAGCATTAAAAGAACAGATGGATTTAATGCAGCTAGAGACTACTGGGTGCACACTGGCAGAGATGCAGAGTAATAAACAAATGAATACAGGGATGTGAAGGGTTTGCGTTCACCTCCATTAGTCATGTGTAATCCTAGAGCCAGGCAGCCAGGACAATTTCAAAGCCTAGCTAGCTAATCAGAACTCTGTGCTGTGGAAAGGGTGGAGAGGGACAAGCAGAGAAGTGTGGACAGATCTTCCTGCTGTAGGACTCATAGTAAAAGGAATAGGAATAGTAGTCCATCAAAGTCATTTGATGTTATGCCTGAATTTTAAGCTAGACTGTTACTGAAGTTTGGTAGAAGCTGGATGCCTGGGAGAGGATGATGAGGCAGTGCTTTCACAGGTGACTGAAAACTAATTCCATGTCCAGCTCTGGGGCACGGTGACCATGAGTGAGGATGGTCTCCAGATCAAGACATGTTCCCACCAAGGCTGCAGGTCTCAGAGTGGTGTTTGTCCAGCTTGCTTAAGGTGCTGCAAGCTCCTGATCATCTTGTAGAGTCTTACCTAACAGCCTGTGTTTAGCACTGAGTGGAGTGTTATTTATTGTCCTTATTTCCTGTTTTGTTTGCTTGTTGGTGTGAAGGAACATATGTTTGTGTTTTGCCTTTGTTTCCAACCCTCTTGCAGACCTCTGAAGTTTATGGGCTCCAGGCTGAGTCACCCTGTTCTGGGGAGCATAGGTGCCTGTCCTCTGTGGTTGAGGAGCTGGTTACAGCAAGAGGAGCAGATTGGAGAACCGCTGATGGCTGTTTGCGTTGGCAAGCAGCACCACTCACACGCTTGGTTACTCAGAGAAGGAAAGCCTTTTGCTTTTAATTCTGCTGCTGATGTCAGAGATGAGCTAAAATAGCCCTGATCTCTGTGCAGTGGAACACAGCAGCATTTTCATTTCTGCTCCATATGGACTGAGGGCTGTGGAGTGTGAGGAGGGAAAACTGATACACATGGCATCTTTTTGGAACCTCTGTGAGACTGAATCCATCTGCTGGCACTTGTAATTTCTCTGACTAGAAGTATCACCCAGCTCCTGCTACATTTGCCTCCGGGATACTCACTTAGCATGTTTTGCTCTTAATAGGAGACATGGACATTGTGTTCCTAATAGGGCCTCTGCTGATCAGTCCAGCAGGCTTGGCTTTGGTGCGAAGTGCTGTAAATCATTGTTTTTAAGGTCCAGCTACTCAGGAAGTGGTACTGGCTGTTATCCTATGAGGTCACTTCCCTTGATGCCTATTCCATGCAGGAAAGGGGCTGTGTGGGCTGCCTGACAAGTAAAGCGTGGAACTAGAGCAAACTGACTTGCTTGTGTTCCAGGGAACAAATAACAAGATGGGGTAGTGCTAATTATGCTGCCAGGGAGGAGAATGTAATAAAATTAACTATTTGATTGATCTTCTGGTGATTGATTTTTGAAAACTAAACTGATGGTTACTGTTTTGTTGCCCCTTGCTACAGATTGGCTTCGTTTTATGAATTGGCAATTCCTGAGCTGGAATCTGTGATTAAGAGGCGCCAGTATGAGGACAGCAGGTGAGAATGCCTGCAGAGGCCATTGCTGTTCAGTAAATGCCTCCTGGGGCCAAGTTAAAAATTCACTTCGCACTGCTTTACCCACCTCTGTGGAGCCTTTCTGGCTATTTAAATGCTGCTTCAAAGAACTCCGTAGAGATGGCTTTTCTCATTCCAGATTTCCCTGGGCACTCAGGAGGGGATTGACTATTTCTTTCAGTGCTGTCTGAGAAGAAACTTGGTGGGAAATGCATTCAAATTGTACCAAAGTGTGAAAACATGAATGATATCTCTGTGTATAGACTGGTCTTACTTCAAGGCATAGACTGTGCTGGTGCAGTTAAAATATCATGTTGAGCTGTCGGGGCAATTGGTGGTTGAGACCAGCTTTGTCGAGAGCATAGATTTACTCGTAATACGTATGAAATGGCTCTATTCTCTGATTCTTACAGCAAGGAAATGATTCTGCTAATGGAATTCTCCCTCTGAAGGAATAACTCTGCAGTAAAGGTGCATTAAATATTTCTCGTGCTGACACCAACAGTGTGTTCTTTTCCCCTCTCTGAAGTGCCTGTGCTGATATGTGGAGGAGAATTTCACACTCCAGAAAGAAGATGATAGAAGCTTTTCACATCCTGATAAACCAAGTCTGTCTGCAGCCCATCTTAGAAAGCAGGTATGGGAACCTGGGTACTCTAGGACTAGCCAGTTATTTGATTGCCATTGTGGGAAAATGGTTTCCTGGTTTTCTCCTTTACTGGAGAAAACAAATGGATACTGCTAAGCTGAAAACTCTAATGCCATATGTAGATCCTGACTGAGACATCGTAGGAAAAGTGATGAGCATTACATATCAATGAAAATAGTTTTAAATCTAGGAACCAGTACCTTTACTTTGCTCTTCCTTCCCTCCTATTTTGGAACTTGTTAACTGATAACTGTGAGTAATCTCAAAATGAAGGCAAGTAGAACTATCGTTTTAAAATATAGAGGTGGAGAGAAGTGAAATGATCTACAATCATGGTGCATCTTGGGGACCAAGCCAAGAACCTGGATCTTGGTTGCAAGGCCTGTGCTCCCTTGGGCTCTTCTCTCTCATATCTGTGAAATATGTACAGCTTCTAGAGAAACACCTTGTACTTAACCCGGATCTACTCGTCCCATACAAGGACAGGCTGAGAGTTGGGGTTGTTCAGCCTGGAGAAGAGAAGGCTGCGGGGAGACCTTAGAGTAGCTTCCAGCACTGAAAGGGGCTCCAGGAGAACTGGGGAAGGTCTCTTGATCAGGGAGGACAGGGATAGGACGAAGGGGAACAGTTTTGAGCTGGAAGAGTGAAGATTGAGATGAGATCTTAGGCAGAAATGTTTTGCTCTGGGGGTGGGGAGGCCCTGGCCCAGGCTGCCCAGGTAAGTGGTGGCTGCCCCATCCCTGGAAATGTTCAAGGCCAGGTTGGATATGGCTTGGAGGAACCTGATCCAGTGGGAGGTGTCCCTGCCCATGGCAGAGGGTTGGAATTGGATGGGCTTTGAAGTCCCTTCCACCCAAACCATTCCATGATTCTGCTGCAGAGAGCTCTCTGCCTCGCTGTGAGGCTGGATGCATCAGCAGCTATGAGAGCTTTAGGTGCTGTAACAGAAAGGTTGCAACAGGAGTTTGCTTGGCAAATGTTCTTCCATAGGTGAACACATACTTTCTGGGAGGCTCACGGCTTTAATCCCAAGCCATGTAATAAGAGTGCAATTACTGAAACACCTCACTCCCTTTTCTGCTTGTTGCAAGGCTGAGGCATCAAACTATGATTTGCAAAGTCTCTCAGGTCTTTAATTCTAACTGTGGCATGGCTTTGGATCAAGCTGGCTGAAACATTTGCTGAAGCCACAGAAGAAGCCTGATTCCATTTGACCCTTTGCTCCTGTGAAAGCCGAAAAGTGGTCTGCAGTCTGTTTTCAAATGGTATTTCCCTTTGATGTACGACTGACTAATTTAGCTAGAGAGGCAGTGTGGACATGCACGATGCAGAAGGCTTGCCCCTGAATTTTTCACTGCTGTGCCATTGCTTTCTGCAGCTGTGAGAATATTCAGCCTTTTATTGAGGAATTTCTACAGATCTTCACTTCGGTGCTTCAGGAAAGGAGGTGAGTCTGACTGAAAAGAGGCCCAGGGGAGGGGCAGCTCGCCTCCTGCTTCCATTCTTTACAACAGAATTGCCTGAGACATTATTATGAGGTGTTATGGTGCACTTGGGAGTTAGAAATCATTCTGACTAGCTGGGAGAAGTGCTGTGAGAGGATTTCAGGCTGCAGTACAGGTTTTATTGTAAAGGTGAGGAGGATGCTGCATGACGCTGGAGAATGTTCTTCGCTCTCTTTAATCCAGGCTTTCAAAAGGAGGAGAGCAATTTAGCCATTAGCTTCCTTGGCAAGTTAGGCCGTTATTACTAATCTGTGCTTCTCAACTGGGGTGACTGGACCAGAAAGACATTAAATGCTAAAGCTGAAGATGTGAAGCGAGTAAGTGGCTGAACTGGGGATTGCATCTTGTCCTTCTGACAGTACTGTCATTCTGATCATGTTCAAATCTTAAACCCTATTTTCTCTGTAGTGCAGCACTGGGTCTTCACATCATAAGGAGTTTAGCAACCTGTTTTGGCCTGGGGGGAAGTGTTGCTGCAGTGAAATGGGAGCAAAATCAGGCTTGGCCGTGCAGGCTGGAATTCAGTGTTGGGTGAGAGGTGATGTGTATTCCCACCTGAACAGTGAGGAAGTCCAGGTGGCATTACAGGGTGGTAGCATGTGGCAGGTGGAATTTATTGAGGTTGACTGGTTACCCTTGCTTCTGCCCTTCCAGATTTCTCCGTGACTATGATGAGCTGTTCCCCGTTGAGGATGATGTCAGCTTGCTTCAGCAAGCATCCTCCACACTGTATCCTTGGCTGTCACCCTGGGGCTTGGCAGACACAGCTGCTTTTAGGTTCCTTAACACCAGTGGCATTTCCACTGCTGCTACCTCTGGTTAAACTGCATGACTTGCAATGAGCAATGGGGAGTTTTCACTTAAGAAAAGAAAGGAGGGAATGTTGATGGAGGCCCAGGCTTGGGAGTCACTGAAAGTCAATTACTTCAAACTGAGGTCTGAATGTGTGCATCTAGAAATGTCCTTAATGCTGTCGTCTTAGAGATGAGACCAGGACAGCTTATATCCTCCAAGCAGTGGAAAGTGTCTGGGAAGGGATAGAGGGGAAAAAAGCACAAGTTTGTAAAGATCCGACACCATCAGCAGCATCTAATGGAGCATCGGCAATAGCGGAGAGCACTGCTGAGGACACAGAAGAGTTCGGGGCTGCATATGCATCAGAGGATGAGGTTAGTAGAGCTGTGTGGGTAGGACTGGGCTCTGCTCTTGCTGTCCATACTTTGCTCATTGGGGAAGAGAGGATTGGTTTGCTTGGGTCTGGGGACAATGTGAGTTCTAGTCTCACTTTTGCTAGATGTTGGTGCAGCCTTGTGTGCCTTGTGGAATAAAAAACAAAGCTACACCTGAACCCCAGCTCTATTCATGAGCAAATTGCTTCCAGTTCACATTGGCTTGAGTGTCTTGTTGCTGTGGTTTAGTAAAATGCTGTCCTGCAGCACTACAGCTCACGTGTGTGTTGTTTGAACGCACAGTTTGTGTGTTATTTGATGAGGGGATTCTCCAGAGCATCCTTGCTGGCTAAGGGCCAGACAGACAATAGTAGTTCTGTGCCCACATCTGTGCCACAGACCTTGTGTGGTAGAAACAACTTAGTTGATTTCTCTTCTTTTGAATCTCTGACTTCTTTGTGTTTAAATTCTGATCCCCCAGCCTGCCGTGTTCCCTGTTTCACTGTGTGTGCCTGCCTTCCCTTAGCTGCTGTCTCTTTGCCTTATGCTCCTGATTCTCTTTGGTCACCACAGTGTGCCGGGGCAGCCGCTGCGCCCATCACCAGGGTGTCAGGGGTGGAGCTGGACTCGCTCATCTCTCAAGTGAAGGACTTGCTACCAGACCTTGGTGAGGGCTTCATCCTGGCCTGCTTGGAGGAGTACAGTTACAATGCAGAGCAAGTGATCAACAACATTCTGGAAGATAAGCTGGTGCCGTACTTGGATAAGCTGGACCGGACAATGCAAAGGTGAGGGATGGCTTTGATGCCTTGTGTTTGTTTGTGAGCTGTCATTTAATGTCATTCTCACTGCAGAGGAGATACTTGCAGAGCTTTAAGAAGTTGCATGTATGTTTTGTGGGGTAGAGAGCTGCAGTGAGAGCTTTCCCTTGACATCTGCTGTGAGCTTTCTGCCCTCATGTCCCTTTAGAGAACTAGAATGTTATCATAGAATCATGGAATGGGTTGGGTTGGAAGAGACCTCAAAGCCCATCCAATTCCAGCCTCTGGCCTTAGGCAGGGACATTTCTCACTGGATCTGGTTCCTCCAAGCCCCACTCAGCCTTGCCTTGAACATATCTAGGGATGGAGCAGCTACCACTTCCCTGTGCAACCTGGGGCAGGGTCTCCCCACCATCACAGCAAAACATTTCTTCCAAAGATTTTATCCCCATCTCCCCTCTTCCAGCTCAAAACCATTCTCCCTCATCCTGTCTATGCCCTTCCTGATCAAGAGCTCCTCCACAGCTTTCCTGGAGCCCCTTTCAGTACTGGAAGCTGCTCTAAGGTCTCCCCGTAGCCTTCTCTTCCCCAGGAGGAGCAACCCCAGCTCTCTCAGCCTGTCACTGTTCACTGCTCAGCATTTCAGGAAAGCAAATGCTGTGGGTCATGTTTTGTGTCAGAGGAACAAAAATACTTATACATTAAATGTTCAAGTAAGAACCATTAAAATCCCATCATAGGGCTTAGTCTGGGCTGGGCAGTTCAATGTTTCACCTTCAGAAATTATTTTGCTGTGGAGGGCAGGGTCCTAGGTGTTAAAATCCCAAGAGTCCTGCAGGAAAGGTCATCCTCAGAGGAACTGATGCAGCAGAAACTCAGCCTGCATAGCCAGATATGATGTTGGACAGGCTGCTGTTTTTTGATTGAAGTTAAATCAGAGAGAAGGGAAATGGCAGTTCAGATCCATTTGTATCTGCCTTTTGACCAACTTTCCAGGCTTTTGCTTGCTCCTTGGGGTTGTACATGGGATGTAGGCTTACAGCTGGCAGTGGAATTGAGTTGTTTTAATGTGTTTGCAGCTGCCAGCATGTTTGTGCTGCAGCAGCAGTTTCTGCCTGAGTGTCAAGACATGCATGTGCTGTTTGCTGACATTTTGAGGAGGAATGGGCAGGCTGTCTCACTGGTGCATTGAAAAAGGAGTGTCTTTCTCAGAAACATGATGTAAAACCCCTCTGCGTTGCAGCCACCTTCACGTTCTCCCAGCCATATCCTGCTGACACTGGCACAGTCGATGCAGGGTGGGCTTTGGGAAGGGTGAGGGTTTCTGCAAAGCCAGCACTTGCAGGGGATAGGCCAGGATTTTTGTTCTTCTGCATCTTGAAACAGAACCGTTAGTTCAAAAGTAGGGTTTAATCGCTGCTGATTTCAGAAGTGAGCACAGCAGTGCTTTCAGCTGGGCTAACAGCACCAACAAAGTGAATGTAGAAATAATGGTCCATAGGCTTGTAAGCTGAACAAATGCAAACCTGAGAAAGAATTACAAAGGAACCATAGAGAGATAAATATCCTGAGATCAATAGCAGCAAATCATTGGGATTTTTGCCAGCATGTAATTCATCACACTTAGCATTTGGCTTTACTGAGTCACTGTTCTGAGACCAGGCAGCTGTTAAGAATAACTAAAACTGGGATAGTTATATGAGCAGAAGAGCTTTGGGTTTGGCACCACAAAGAGGGTCTTGGCTGTAGATGACCTAGACTGATAAAGAATAAACTGAGCCCTTAGGAAGGAGAGGACTTGCTTCTCTTCCATTCAGTTCTGGTTTTATTCTCTCCCTCTCTTCTCCTAACAGGCAGCTGAAGCCAGACCCCACTCCTCTCGTCACTTCTCGCTACAACGTTTTCCAGAATGATGAGTTTGATGTTTTCAGCAGGGATTCTGTGGATGTTTCTCGGATACAGAAAGGCAAGCGGTGAGTATCGTGCATCCTTATTAACCCTGTCTTTCAGGAATAAATACCTGCAAGCTCATTCTCTCCTGCAGACCTCCTGCGGGAATTTGCTGGTAGGGGGTAAGGCTTATCAAAATTGGCTGCCACCTGTTTATGCTGTTTTTCTGGGAAAGTGAAATGCAATGTTATTACAGGGTTGTTTTCAGTTCATGTTTTTCATAATTGGCTTTCCTCTGTGTGCTGCTAGAGATTACTCTGCCAAGCCTATTCGTAACACCAGGCTTTTGCTTCTTGATCTTAACATTAAACTTGTACTGAGCAAAGCTTGTACAACTTGGAGAAGCAGCCCTCTCTACAAGCCTAGGATTGACTCAGAACTGGGAATAAATCATGTTTTGCTGTGGATCCAGCTGAAGCTTCAGTACCTCTTTGCAATGATCTGATAACACACTGTGGCTGAGACTGCTTCTGTGTTACTGCTGCTGTAAGCTACCTGCAGAAGGACAGTATTTTGCTTTCTACCTCCCTTGGTGTGTTTTGCTGTGCCAGGCTCCATACAGGTTTAGGTTCAGGCATTGCCCTGCCAGCTCCCATTGATGTCAGCTGCATGTGGCTGACTTGCTTCAGGTTCCTGTTAAACACTGTCTCTAACCAGTCTGGTGTGATGCCTTTGTTACACAGAAGGTAAATAAAAGTTAAGCTGGAGGTGGAGCTGCGTGACCCTGACAGCTCCCAGTTAAAGGGTTTGGTTGCAGAGCTGCATCAGACTCTCTGGAGAAGACCACTTTTGTCCCAAAGTCCAGTTGAACAGTTTCTTCAGCAGCAGTGCCAGAGTGTTTGTCTTCTCCCCAACAGTAACACGAGAAAGTAGTTGTCTCTGCTGTACTGTTATGGGATTATCCTCTTACTGCTCTGTTCCTGGTGTCTCTTGGCCTCCCTCAGGCTATGTCTTCATTTCAAAACAGTTCTTGCACTGGGAACACTCTCTCTGCAGGACTCTGGATGCATTATTTATGTTCAGAGTAGTTTTTAAAACCTGGAGGTAACTGGCTGGCATCAACAGTGTCCACGCTATGCCCTCAGCTGACCATATCCAATTAAATCAAAGGATAAGCTGTAGGACCATGCTCTCTACACTTTAAAATTTGAAACTCTATAAATATGAAGAGTGTCCTTTCAGCACTTTCTCAGCAGTCCTCATTCCACAAGCAAAAGGCCTGATGCTTTACCCAGGCATCAGGGTAATGGGGTTCTCCCAGCCTGCTTGGAGACCTGCTTTGAATTTGAATCCTATCAATGTTTTTTTTTTCCTCCTCCTTAAAATCTCTTGCTCACAGGTTCTGGCTGTGTTCACTGCTGGTGCTGCTAAGCTTGGTGTCACAGTGGTGCTTCAAGAGCCAGGCCAAGCAGTCTGGGACAGAGACTGATAATGTGGCAAAAGCCACACCAGGATGAGGGGAGATTGAAGCCTGTGGGAATGACTATTGTAGCACCTACATGACTATTTGCTGATCCTGAGAAGAGATCATACCTAACTGTGCCCATCCAGCTGTAGTTGCCAGCTGAATCTGTCTCTGAAGTCAGAGCAAATCCAGAGTTGGGATTAGAGGAGTTATACCACTATTTGTCCTGGAATTGATGCCTTGATTACTTGGTTGCAGTTCTTCTGTGGTCACCAGACCAGCTCAGCAGGAAACAATTACCAAATGCTGAGTTTGGGCTCATGCCGAACACCAGCAGGAGATGTTATCCCAGCCTAGGTATGTGTGAACCAACCACAGGCTTTGCAGCAGTCATGTAACTGTATGAGTCATGGAAGAGAAGGGAACCACATCTTGATTTGAGATTCTTAATGAAAATCAGGCTTGTTCAATTGCTTCCTCGCTGCTGGCAAGTGTGGCACAGAGGTCCTGGGTCACAGCCAGTCTGCCTCGGATGAGTTCTTTCTCTGATACTACTCAGACAGCAAGCAGCCCCCTGACTCATGTTCCTCCTGGGCTTTGAGGGCTGCAGATTGTCCTGTGAATACTGGACTATGGAATCCCTTGTTGCTTTGCCACAAGCGTGTACTTGGCTGGTCTGAAAAAGGGACTTCAAAGATTTTATGTAGCCTGAGACTCGGCATCTCACTGGCTGCTTTTTAATGCCTCTGTCGATGCTGCTTCTTGGTCTTCTCTTCTTTAAAATGACTATAGTTTACTTGCCTCCTAGATTTTTGAAAACATTGTTCATGCAGTGTTTTAGTGACTCTGATCCAGCCCATCTCGGTCTATTCTTATTTGTTCTTTTTGTTCTTAGCTGTGGTTATTCTAATCCTTCCTTGCTGCATGGGTGATTTTTGTGGCTCTCCCCAGTCACAGTTATATTTGCATCTCGTGTCTTCAAGATAAGGTTCTTGACAGTAGGAACATCTGAGCCCATGAAGCCCTGGTCCATGATTTGCTCCTGTGCCTGCTCCCTCAGTGAGAGGACTCAGCAGTATGAGGGCAGAGCCATCTCCTGGAGTGGAGTCTTCACCCTAACAGCCTGTCATTCCAGATTCATGGACTGCTGGTGTTATTTGGATCTCGGCCCATTTTCACCTTGAGCTGAATTGCTTTTGGTCTACTGTAAAAGCTTCCTTTCTGTCTCAAATGACAGCAGTGGTCTCCAATTCCTGTTCTTATCTGCTGTGCAGTCTTGCTGTGCTTCTCTTTAAAAATGACTTTGTTCCACTCGAGGGGTCAGTTTTAGTAGCCAAAGCCCTGTTATAAACCAAAGGGGAAATAGGTAGGTGCACGTTGTTCTTGTGGAGTCTGAGATGAGACTCCTGTTGGTTCAGTTTCCACTTACTAGTAGGAGAAAGAGTAATTTCTAGAGCTGATCTTTAACGAGCCTTTCTGTGTCGGCCTCTGTTTCTGTGCTGTGGAATGCAGGAGGGAGAAGGACACAACCAGAAGTTTGCTGAATGACAAGCGCCTGGTTGCAGAGCAGAGGGAGCGCTACAGCCAGTACAGTGTGGTTGTGGAGGAGATCCCTGTGCAGCCAGGAGCGGCTCAGCTCTACACGGAGGACTACGAGGATGAGTATGATGACACTTACGATGGCAACCAAGTTGGAGCAAATGATGCTGACTCTGACGACGAGCTCATCAGTAGGAGGTAGGTGCTGTGGCTTCAGAGAATGGGAGGCAGGTGGGAATTGCCACCTGGAGCCGTCTGGCTTGCACAAACCTATTCAGTGCTGGGGTTTGGTGCTGTTTCTCAATGAGGACATAAGTGCTTTAAAGAACCCCTTTTTCTGCTGTGGCTGCTTTCTCTGTACCACATGACGAGGGAGATTTGAGTGCCCTTTTTCCTGTTGGTAGAGAGCGTTGCCATTGTGTTCTCATCCAGGATGTTCTGAGGTGTCTGCAGGACTCAGGCATTGCCCCGGATCACAGAATCATGGAGTGGTTTGGGCTGGAAGGGATCTCAAAGCCCACCCACTTCTACCCTCCTGCCGTGTTAACAGGTGGTTTAATGTGTCTGAAGGTGACTTTTTAAATTCTGATCTAATACGATGATGTCACTGTTTCTAACCTCAAACCAAAATGTGTTTTTGGTGTTCCCTTGTCCCTTTTGCTTTTACTTTTCCTCCTAAAGCATGGTGAGGTTTCAATTTTAATCCTTCCTGTGGTTTACCTGTAGCAGGGTGGCGCTCAGGTCTTTTCCCCTGTTTCAGATGCTCACTGTTCCTAGAGAGACAGTTGGAACAAGTAGTGGGTGTTACTGTGAGTTTGAAGTGACAAAGGCAGTGCTGCTTTTACCTCTATTTCTTTGACAGTGGAACGGTAGGTCTTAATTCCAATGGAATGTAGGATGTTAAAGAAGAGCATGAGGTGAATTCCACCTCCACCCCCAGGCCCTTTGCTGCTCTGAATGTTCAGGGTGATTCACAAAGCCTGATGGGTTTCTCTAAGTGTTTCCCCCTGTAGGAAACTGCGGCACAGCAAGGAAATTGGGGCTCTGTGGATAAACCAGTCATCGAGGCTTTAGAGCACGGCACTGTCTGAGCATTAATGCTTCTATCTGAGTCTGAGCTTGGGGTTTGAGGGTTTGTCTTTGTACAACAGAAGCCGAGTGAGGTGCATTCCTTCCTCATGCCTTGTGGCCTTACCTAGATCCCCTTCTCCTGAAGGAAGCAGGTGTTTCCTTGGAGAAATTCCTCGTGAAGTTTCAGGTTTTTCCTGACCTGCGTCTTTTTTTTTTTTTTTAACTGTTATTATTCTCAGTGATGACTTTATAGTGAACATTCCCGAGTGAAGAATCTGTGTTCGTTAATCACCCACAGTAAACATGTCATCAGTTACTGGGTCTCTCTTTTTTCTTTCAGAAAAACAACAAATTCCTAAGATTTGTAGATTCTCGGTTTTGAGAAATAGGATGCAAACTAAACTGGAGGTGCTGTGTAGCGAGATGCTTGTGGCGGTGCTCTCATCATTGCTGTTTGTATCTTTTCCCAGGCCATTCACAATCCCTCAGGTCCTGAGACCTAAAGGACAGGAAGAAGGACAGGAGGAAGAGGAAGAAGAGGAGGAGGAGGAGGAAGCTGAAAAAGAAAGAACAAAGGTGACATTGACGTTGTGGTTGGAGTTGCATTAAGATTTACCATCTGTGTTACCTGTTTCGTTTGCAGTGTGATGTGGAGCAGATTTCCTCTTTCAGAGGGTGAATCTTGTCATGGTAGCTTGGAGACTGAGCTGCTTTCAGAGCGGCTGCTCCTGTGGGCTTTGAAATGCCTTGAGTACAGCTGCCCACTGCTGCCAGGGCTGACCATACTGGAGCAGTGCCACCTGCTCTCTGGAGAGGTTTCATCTCCTTTATTCTGTAGACAGATCATGCCAGCAGAACACTTTGAGGGTCACTAACACTCTCGTTGTCGTGGATATACTGGCAATAGTGACACTGATGGTGTGGCTGGCAAGGGCAGGATGTGGAAAGAGCCTCAGCCACGTTTCTTGCTGGCTCTACCGAAGGAGAGGATGAACTATGGATTAACTCTGACCTGTGCTCCAACGGGAGCACCTCCTGCGCTGGCCTTTTGCATGATGCTAATGCACTTGCTGACCTTTTCCCTTCTTTTCCACGATAGGACCATTTTGTACAGGACCCGGCTGTACTGCGGGAGAGAGCCGAAGCCCGGCGGCAGGCTTTCCTCGCAAGGAAGGGGTGAGCAAGCATTTCTCTCTGTGGGGTGAAACCGTGGCTTGGCAGTTAGCTTGTGTTTTGCTGCTGACTGGAACTATTGAGCATTTCATAACGTTCCTGTATGCCAGGGTCACTGCCATGGTGCTGGTAACTTCCCCACCCAGCTTGTACTTCACTGCTGGTAATTCTGTCCTGTCATGTGGGCACGTTCCATTCTAGAACCATACAATCATTAAGGCTGGAAAGGACCTCTAAGTTTATCTTGTTCGTTTGTCAGTCCAGCACCACCATGCCTGCTAAACCATGTCCTGAAGCAACATGGCCACGTGCTTTTTAAACCTCTTCAGGGCAAAACTCCACCATTTCCCTGGGCAGCCTCTGCCAGGGCTTGACGACCCTTTCTGTGAGGAAATTATTCCCCAATATCCAATCTAAACTTCCCTGTCCCAACTTGAGGCCATTTCCTCTCGTCCCATCCCTTGTTCCTTGGGAGCAGAGCCCAGCACCCACCTTACCACAACCTCCTTTTAGGTAGTTGTAGGGAGCCTTAGCCTCCTCTTCTCCAGGCTAAACAGCTGCAGTTATTGTTAAGAAGCAGAATCTTGTGCAAGATAGGGTCTTGGAGAATGCAGCTTCCCAGAGCTGGAACAACTCCCAGAGGGATTTAGAGGCAGGTTCATAGCTGATAGAGCCAGTGTGGGGAGGGGATGCAGTCATTTTGTGGCTGATGCTGAGGCTCAGCTCCTGCTGAGCCGAGGCCTGGGGCTGGCAGTTGGTCTCCTCACTCCCTGCTATCTCTTGGGATCGGTGTATTTTATCCCCTAAGCATGTGGTGTGCTTGTCTTGATGTCTTTTTTTCTACGTACCCCAGGCACAAGCACGACGGCTCTGCCGTTGTTGGGAATGTGAAGGGACATGGGCAGAGCCGAGAAACAGTGCAGGAGCGAAGGAAGAAGGAAGCAAACAAAAGCACAAGAGCCAACCACAACCGCCGAGCCATGGCTGACAGGAAGCGGAGTAAAGGCATGATTCCTTCCTGATAGACTCAGAGCCCAGGTGTTGCATCATCCCGGTCCTCAGCTGAAGAGTTGTCTGCTGCACTCCCTTCCCTTGGGGGACTGGATCTTGTGGTTCAGTACTTGGCACTTCAGCTCCCACGGAGCTGCATGCCCTGGAGGAGCGCTGCCCATTCCTGGGAAGGAGCTGCTCCCGGGCAGACCCTGCCTGCGCTTCGTTTCGGAGAGACATGGACTTGCCAGCAGGCTGTACTGTGAGAGCATCTGACAGGCTGCTCCAGCTGTTTTTTTCCTTTTCTACTATTTATAATCCTGAGAATTTTATTTTCATACTGGCTCCTCACATCCTCTCTGCAATTCCAGGCCATGCCACAGGCTACTCTGAGAGGAAAGCTTCCCTGCACAGCCCTCACGGTGCTCTGCTCCACTGAAATGCCTTATCCTAAAGCACAACTTGAAGGCTGACAGGAAACCACTTAGGCTGTTCCTATTGCCAACAGACCCACAGGAGCTGAGGTGAATAAGATCTTATCCTAAACCTGTCCCTTGAGTGAGATGTGTGGAAACAGACCGTGCAAATAAAGGATGTAAATCTTTTAGCTGGTTAGAAATGCATCGATCTCTAAGCTGGAGGAACCTCAACAGCCTTTTATCACACTCTATCTGCAGGCAGTTAAACCCACTCACTGTTTTGCCTTGGCTTGGTGTGGTGAGATGGAGCCACAGCCTCTGAGCCCGAAGGCACTTGGAAATCAGGATCAAGGCATCATAAACAGTTTGGCAGTAGGATGGAAGTGGGAGTTGAAGGCAGCAGGGTTGGAGTCCCTGGGGAGCTGCCTCCTCAATAACTGCTGTCGCACTCTGTGAAGCAGAACCGCCCTGATCATAGTGTTAGCTGTTGGGAAGCCTAGGAGCTTGTAGTAAACAGCAGTTTGTAGTTGCTGAAAGGGCTTCTCCTGTGGCTGCCTTGTTATGGAGCTGCTTCCTAGGCAGACAGACAAATTACTGAGCTTGCCGGGTAATCCATGTGTAAGGTGCTCGTGTGCCTGGACAGTGGTTGCCACACTGCAGCCTGGGGCAGCCACCAGCAGCTGGGTATGAAGCTGTTTCCAGTGCAACTGTCTTGCAGCACTGTCAGGGTCTTGGAGTGCTGTCCCCATCATGGAGACAAACGTTTGGGTTGATCCATCTGCTCTGAGC
This sequence comes from Coccyzus lansbergi, assembly GCA_033558105.1. Classification (NCBI taxonomy): domain Eukaryota; kingdom Metazoa; phylum Chordata; class Aves; order Cuculiformes; family Coccyzidae; genus Coccyzus; species Coccyzus lansbergi. The sequence goes on along the minus strand of JAUMJK010002250.1, from coordinate 103,518 downwards.
GCCATCTCCCCACACCACACTGTTTCCTAGTGCTGTGGCTGTCAGCTGCAGGCTCAGTGCTGCTCTTCCAGGGAAACCCAGAGCTGCTTTTCCCCTTCTGAAGGCTGCAGGAGCAGTAACCACCTCTGGCACTGGCACCACTGTGAGTTGTATGCAGAGGGCAGGGACTGTGATTACAGGATTAGCACTGCTGTCAAATGCTCTTCAAGGGCAGCAGTGCTGTCACTGCCACCAAACTGGGGGAATCCCAAGCACTCAAAGGACAGGGCTTTCCTTTGCCTCTCAGTAATGTCCAGCTCCTGCAAGGGCAAGGCATGGGAAAAGAGAATTACCTTTAACGGCTTCCTCAAATCCAGTGTCAAAGGAAATGACCTACTGGGACAGCTAAGGCCACTCGGCTGTAACTCCTGTTCTCCCCATTCTGAGCAGCACATTCCTCTTCAGTTCTTGCTTCTAAGAAGCTCTAATTCTGTCACCCACTCAGTGTAGGGCACAGCCATCAGCACTGCAGGCAGAGCTGGCAGGGACTCAGGCAGCCTCAAATGCACGAGATTAGCCTGAGAAAGCTTAAACCGCTCCTCTTAAGTGCCTCTATAAAAGCACAGCCAGTGCTGTGAAAGCTGAGGTTGGGTTTTGCTCAAAAACCACAAGCAGAATGGTTTTTCAGTCCCTTTGTGTTCCTAATGGTTTACTCCCAGCACCTCTTTGCAAAAGCAATAAAGCTGCTTTCCTTAGTGCCAGCTGTAATTGGCTCATTGCTGAAATTCCTCCTTATTAACGAAAATAGAGCAAGGAGGGAGATATTTGGCTGCTGGGCTGGTAGAGTAGGGAAGGGGGAAGAGCAGGAGTCACTCAGCCAGGTCTTCCTACAGCCACCTGTGAGCATGGATTAATTAACTAAATGGCTATTAACTGAATTGTTATGCCAAACAGCACCTGAACAGCCTCTGCCTGTGTGAAATGGCAACTGGTAGCTCCAAAGGGAGCAGCAGAGCACTAGGAATGCTGTTGTCTTTCCCAGTATCCTGAAAAGAGCTGGATTCCCTATAGCCTGTGGACACTGTTTAAGCACAGCTCCTCTCCCAGAGGAGAAAGTGCACATAGGGCAGAGGAGAAGTCAGGGACCACACAACCATGAGAGACAGACCATAAATCATTTATTTTAACCCTGTGAGTTTCTGTGCAGCAGCAGAACTCCCAGAGTCCACCCAGGTGTGCGTCACATCAGTAGGGGGCTGATACAATCTGGCTTGGAGTTGTTCCATCAGGAATCCATTCCCGTTTTAACACAGTAGTTTCAGGAGACCAAACCGTTCTCTGCAGCATCTCCTGCTACCCCAGGCTGGGTCCTGCTGCTGAGCACTTCATTACTCGCTCTGCTCATACTTGTGCTTGATGTGTTTCCACAGCTTCTGTAAGCAAAACAAACAAAGCCAGGGGCTCCTTAGCCAGCATTCCAGTGATCCTGGGATAAAGGTCCACTTTAAAATGCAACTTATTGTGAAACCTATATCTGCAGAGGCAAAAGAGGAAAAAGCTCGTACAAAACTAGCAGCCTGATTACCAGCAGGTATAAGACAGGGTGGGCACTGCCATCCTGCACTTCCCTGCTGTGCCAGGGCACACTCTGCTCCCAGCAGCATTTATCCCCTGTGAAGGCTGCAGGAGGAGCCATGAGATGCAGTGAAGAAGCCAGCATGGAGGCACGAAGGTGCCTGCTGCAGTGGAACAGTGTCCTCCGAGTGTTTCGCCTGTCACTTCCACTCTCACACCTTTCCCTGGGGTCTTAGCGGGATCAGCACCCATGGATTCTGCTGTGTATCCACAACCTGCCCCTGGAGGAGGAGGCAGCAGATGGAATCTTGTGCCCACAGGGGCTTTTAAACCAGGCAGGGAGAAACTGCAGCCATCCTGCATCCCCTCTGCTCCTCCTCAGTGAGCCAGAGATCATCTGAGAATTCCAGTCACTCTGACTGGAGGGAGCAATTCTGCTCCTGGAGATACATGATGCACAGTAGAATCAATCCCAGGCACTGAAATCTGCTGGCACAGTCTGGATAGAGAATCACTGCACAAGGGCAAGGCACATAACAAGCTTTGCTTTTGTGCTTTAGGTTTCCAAATTTCCTCAATAGTTGCATTTCCCAGCCCTGCTTGAGAAAGCATTAACAGATAGAAAATTAATACTACATTTAAAGATAAAGTTAAGCGCAAAGCTGGAGCTCAGATCTAATTTATGCCAGCATTTAGCTAATGACTGTTGGTAACAGGAAGCAGCTGGGGCCCTGCCCACACCCCTGCTGCATCTCCGAGGCTCTCCCAGCCCCAGGGAATCCATGGGATTGCTCCTCTGCTACTTTCATAGCCCAGCTTGGAGGCCAAAGTGCAGATATGGAGACGCAGAGCAGCCCTTCCCAGCACCAGAGCCATGAAGTCAGGGAAGCCCCATCCCTGGAGGTGTTCAAGGTCAGGATGGATGAGGCTTTGAGTAGTCTGGCCCAGGGAGAGGTGTCCCTGCCCATGGCAGCGAGTGGAACTGGATGGGCTTTGAGGTACCTTCCAACCCAAATCATTCCATGATTCTAAGATGAACTGGCTCTCCGGGGAAGCTGCGCTCTGGGTGCTCCAAGAGGCCTGAGGCACACCAGCACTGCAGGACAGGGAAGGAGAATGCTGTGTGGGAGATGGGAACGTGCAATTGCTGCTAGATGGAAACGACAGCACCTTGTCTTCTCTTGGGACATGCACTGCCTTGCCTCACCCCACCCAGGAACCATCTGTCCTGTCCAAGTGATGCCACATCCAGGCTGTTATCACCCCTTCACGGCTCTGCTCTGAGATACGCAGCAGATGTGTCCCATCTCCACTATCGTTCCAGCCGGGACAGCAGCCTCGCTGCCCACAGAACATGGCATGTTCACCATCTACTCTGCTGCCATGAGTGGATCCTGTCAGGGCTGCGGCCCCAGGGAGCGCACAGAAGCCTTGACCCACTGCACAATCCAACGCCCAACCGGATCCAACACCTTTTCCCAGGGCTCCCTAGCCAGGAAAACCGAGGAACACTCTGATGACTGAGTGTCACGGCACCAGCGAGGCCCCCACGGAGCAGCGGCGTCCCTGGGAACCCAGGGCGGTGATTCATAGAATCACAGAACAACCAGGTTGGAAGAGACCCATCGGATCATCGAGTCCAACCATTCCTATGAAACACTAAACCAAGTCCCTCAATACCTCATCTACCCGTCCCTTAAACACCTCCAGGGAAGGTGAATCAACCACCTCCCTGGGCAGCCTATTCCAATGCCCAATAACTCTTTCCATGAAAAACTTCCTCCTAATCTCTAGCCTAAATCTCCCCTGGTGGAGCTTGAGGCCATTCCCTCTTGTCCTGTCCCCTGTTACTTGGGAGAAGAGCCCAGCTCCCTCCTCTCTACAACCTCCTTTCAGGTAGTTGTAGAGAGTAATGAGGTCTCCTCTCAGCCTCCTCTTCTCTAGGCTAAACAACCAGGTGGGGGAAAGCCTGCTGCCACCGAGGGACCGGGCGGCCTGGGGCGGCTCGAGCCGCGGGGCCGGGCCCGGCCGGGGCCTCGCTGACCTTCAGGCCCGGGCCTACCCCCGGGGCGGCCTCTCGTCGCGCCACCGCCCGCCCTTACCCCATGGTTGAGGTGATCGAAGATGGCGTCGGCGCCCTGGTCGAAGGCGCGCTCGAAGAGGACGGCGCCCAGGACGATGGTGAGGGCGAAGGTGGAGGTGCGGCGGAACAGCGAGCTATACGCCTGCCGCAGCAGCGCCATCTTGGCCGCCCGGTCTGCGCATGCGCTCCCCGCGCGAAGGAGGATGGGAGGTGCAGGCAGTGTCCGTCGTGGGGCATTCTGGGAGATGTAGGCGAGCGGCGCGGCCGTTGCTTTTTTTTTTGCGCTCTGGGAGACGTGTGCTCCCCAGAGCCGTTTGGCGCGGAGCATTCTGGGAGTTGTAGGCACGGCCTAGTCCCGGGCCAGCGGGAGGTGAGCGGCGAGGGGAAACGGGGGCTCCGTGTGGGCAGCGCGGCTGCTCGAGGCCCGGGCGCGGTTCCTGGGCCTCGAGGGCCGGGGGTGGGCAGCAAGGGGTCGCTGCCCCTGCGGGGTGGTTGTGCTGGGTTTGAGGACTGAACCTCTGGCGCGCCCTATGCCCTCGGTCCCGGCTGCGGGGCCACTCGGGAGGGACAGAGCTGGGGTGGAGAAGGGAAGCCTGCGGAGGTAGCTTAGAGCAGCTTCCAGCGCTTGAAAGGGGCTATAGGGAAGCTGGGGAGGGGCTCTGCATCAGGGAGGGTAGGGATAGGACAAGGGGGAACGGGTTTGAGCCGAAAGAGGGGAGATTGAGATGAGATTTTAGGAAGGAATGTTTTGCTGTGAGGGTGGGGAGACCCTGGCCCAGGTTGCCCAGAGCAGTGGTGGCTGCCCCATCCCTGGAGGGGTTCAGGGCCAGGTTGGATGGGGCTTGGAGCCCCTGATGCAGTGGGAGGTGTCCCTGCCCATGGCACAGATTGGGACTGGATGGGCTTTGAGGTCCCTTCCAGCCCAAACCATTCTTCACAAGGAGGTTGTGGAGAGGAGGGAGCTGGGCTCTTTTCCCAAGTGACAGGGGACAGGATGAGAGGGAATGGCCTCAAGCTCCACCAGGGGAGGTTCAGGCTGGACATTAGGAAAAAAAATTTCATGGGAAGGGTCACTGGGCACTGGCAGAGGCTGCCCAGGGAGGGGGTTGAGTCACTTTTCCTGGAGGTGTTTAAGGAACAGGTAAATGAGATGCTGAGGGACATGGTTTAGTGATTGATGGGAATGATTGGGCTCACAATCTTGTGGGTCTTTTCCAACCTGGTGATTCTATGAGTCCACGATCCCAAATCAAGGCAGTACCTCTGGCTTTACTCCGCATGTACTGGAAATCAGGATCTATCCTTCTGTCTCTGTGAAGGTGCCAGCAGAACCTACCGGCAATCCACGTGTTCCCGTAGAGAGATGAGCCCATTTAAATTGGCAGCTAAATATCATAAGCCTGACACTTGGAGTTAATTAACTTCACATCTGCCTGGCTCTGTAAAGGGGCCGAAAGAGCCCGGGGCCTGGGCTGAGAGAGAGCAGGGAATTGAGGTCAGGGCCCAGCAGCAATTCTCTGGGTTCGGCATGGAGAAACGCAGCCACAACCAGACGAAAACAAGTCTGCCGCGTGCCCGTTTCTGGGTCACCTTCATTCCTCTGTCTGCAACTCGGGGAGATCAGGGAGAGGAGCCCCGGGGAGCCCTAAATAAAATCTGTGGCTGGTAGAGCGCAACGTGGAGCAGTTTGGCAGCAGCTCTAGAGAGGAAAATGTAGGATGGTGCACGCGGGATCTTGCCTGGAGTTTTACCAAGTGCCGCAGCTTTATGAGGGAAACACCTTTGAGGTGCTGGGAACCTGCGATTTCTTCTAAAACATTGTTCCAAGAGGCTTACAGTGAGGGATTTTATTGCTAATACTTTTAAGCACTGGGATACGAGACAAAGCCCTGGGGGGGTTCTGTTTGGGTTTCTGCAGGAAGACTTTAAAGCTGGAGCAGAGCCTTTCTAAATCTGCTTACAGCTGCCTGTGGGTCTCGGGGTCCCTTCCCTGGAATTCAGCTGTGAATGAGGGTCTGGAAGTGTTGAGAAGAAATGGCCAAGCTGCAGCTATTCTTTATAAAGCAGCCACGTTTGCTGTGTTTCATAATGAGTAGGATGGTTTTAATTAGAAAACATCTCTGTTTTCAACTGAATAATGCTCTTTGTTTACTGTTTGAGTCGTCTGGGAGAAGGGAAATAGGTTACCCAGCGTGGCTCAGAAGCAGCTTCTATTCCCAGGTAGTGGTTGAGCGCAGAGCTCTGTGATCGCGGATACTGCGGAGAGTTGTCGGAATCCAGCCAAGATAATCCTTGCTGTTGAATTCTTAAAAAGATGGAACGAAGCGCTCAGTGCAATCTTTGGAGGGGGCGATCTCTGGGACGATCTGATGCTCCTCTAATTGTTTTTATTACTCTGTTCCTCCCCTGCAATGGGAATTGCTCAGGGAATTTGGGAGCCGGCACCTCTGGGGTTTGGGATCTGGCTGCCTGCAGGCTATAGGAGCTTTCTGCTCTCCTTGTTGGAGAAGGAGGGGGAAGGAGCTTCTGCAATTATTGCTGTCGGGGTGATGAAAGGCAAAGTTTGAAATGTGATTTCAAAGGCTGGCTGCTGCTGGGCTTCTGCAGGCAGAATTCCCAGAGAGATCTGGGGGAATTTGTGTGGGACCACTGCAGAATCTCATTTGTTTTCCCCGCTCGCAGCAGCCGCTTCTGCAGAGATGGAGAGCAGGAGCCAGCAGCCGAAGTGGGAAGCTTTTATGCTACCAGGGACTTTGGGAGACCAGGGTGTAAGATGCACAGAGGGGTGGGGGGACACATTCAATGCTTAAAAGCCTCAGCAGAGCTGCCAGCGGACCAGATGCTGAGGGTGAGAGCTTTCCCTCTGCTTTCCAGCAGCCCCCCCACAGTGCAGGGAAGCTGCCTGCAAAACTCTGGGATGATCTAATGGATCTTCCTAGCAGAGGAGCAGCAGAAGGGTCTGGACAAACTGGCAAGCTGGGTAATCACCAACTGCATGGAGCTGAACAAGGGCAAGTGCTGGGTTTTGCACCCAAGACACAGCACCCTGGGTGTCCACACAGCCTGGAGAGCGAGGGGAGCAGCCTTGGGGAAAGGGGTCTGAGGGTTCTGGCAGCCAAAAGGGGCAACTGTGTCCTGGGTGCGTCCAGCACGGCATCACCAGCCAGATGAGGGAGGGGATTGTCCTGCTCTGCTCCACACTGGGGTGGCCCCACCTTGAGCACTGGAGGTAGTTCTGGGGCCACAGGATATAAAGGATCTAAAGGTGCTGGAGAGCATCCAGAGGAGGGCATGGAGTTGGGGAAGGGTTTAGGGGGGAAGCGTATGAAGAGCAGCTGAAGTCACTTGGTCTCTTCAGCCTGGAGAAGAGGAGACTGAGGGAAGTCCTCATCCCTCTCTTCAGCTTCCTCACACGGGAGGAGGAGGAGCAGCAGGTGCTGAGCTCTACTCTGGTGACCAGTGATGGGGCCAGAGGGAATGGCAGGAAGATGCTAGGGGAGGGTTAGGTTGGACATTAGGAGCAGGTTCCTCCCCCAGAGGGTGGTGGAGCACTGGAACAGCTCCCGTGGAAGCAGTCACAGCACCAAGACTGACAATATTGCAGAAGCCTTTGACGAGTGCCCTCATCCCCACGAGGTGAATACTGGGGGTGTCCTGTGCAAGGACAGGGGCTGGACTCCCTGATCCTTGTGGGTCCCTTCCAACTCAGGACATTCTATAATTCTAGTGAAGGAAAAGGGAAAATTATGGCTTAATGTCCATTAAGCAGCACTGGGGTTTGGTTTACTGGGCTGGATTAAGGGAGTCTCTGAGCATGTTATCTTCACTGTGGAGGTTTTCAGGGTGATGCGGGAGATGATGTTTTAACTCATGGTGTAAGGCCTGGGAGACTTCCAGGGATCTGATTGTGAAGCAGCAGTTCTCAGGAAGGAGGGAGGAAAGGAGTTTGGTGCTGTTAGTGCCAGGCTGGCTGGCAGGAGGCTTGGCAGAGCTGCCTCAGCTTGGCATGCTCTGCTCTAAGGGATTGCCTGTTGTGGCGGCTCTTCCCACTGATTCCGAGGAATCGTTAGGGAGGCTGTGATAGATTCCGGTCCTGGTTTATTTATAAAATCTTTATCCCTTGTGCTGGTCTCTGTGCCATTTTTTAAACACGTTTGGCTGTCAAGTTGTCAAAAACTGGAGAATTGCTTTTGGAGCTTATCTCCCGGTCCATCCATCTTGGCATTTATCAGGCACCTCTTTGTCACTTCAGGGAGAGCTCCCGGCTCCTCAGGTTGTCTGTTCCCCCCAGCAGGGGCCACCGACAGGGACAGGGCTGCACGTACCCCCAATACCCTGTCTGCCCTGCCAGAGTCTGGGCTGTTCCAGCCCCAGCACTGATGAGAAGGACCCACAGTCCATCCTGTTGCTCCTCAAGATTCCACAGCTAGACTCCATACTACAAATACCTGTGGGACAATCCTCTCTCCCCAGAATGTCACTGAAAGCTGACTCTGTCCTGAGCTGCATCTAAAGCAGTAGGACCAGCAGGGCAAGGGAGGGGAGTCTGCCTTTCTGCTCTACTCTGGTGAGATCTCATCCAATTCTGGAGTCCTCAGCACAGGAAGGACTTGGGGCTGTTGGCAGGAGTCCAGAGGAGGCCACGGAGATGTGGTCTATGTGCTCCAAACCCCAGCACACTCCAGGAAGGAAGATTCTTTTAGCAGAGCTGGTGTTGTTTTGGGTAACAGAGGTGAGAAATGGAGATCCATCCAAGCCTGCTGTCCCATGTGTATCGCCTCTGATGGACAGAAATAAATACTGCTGGGTCTCACCTCTTCCTCTGTCTGCCAACCCTAAATGATTTGAGTTTCTCTCCTTCGGAAGCAGGCGCTGTAAATCTTGGCTCCTCCATCCCCAGGGCAGGCATGGCTGGGTGCCGAGGATCCGTCTGATGCTGCTCTGCCACGGGAGAGATGGGGAAGCGATACTTCTGCGACTACTGCGACAGGTCGTTCCAGGACAACCTGCACAACAGGAAGAAACACCTCAACGGAGTGCAGCACCTCAGGGCTAAGAGGCTCTGGTACGACTTATTCCGAGGTGGGTGCAGCCAAACGTCTGCCTTCGCTTTCTGGGACTGGGGAGGTGATGGGAAAGGAGGAACATGTGAAATAAATCAGCAGTGTTGGGTTGTGTGCGGATTGTCTGTGCCAGTCAATTATGGGCTTGGTACCGATGCTGTCGAGCAATCTCTGAGGCAAACCCCTTGTGTCTGGTTGTGGGAAGGGGGAACTATAACTGTCAGCGTGGACTTGAATGAGGTGGAAGAGATAGGGAGGTTTCTGGGAAGAAGAGTTGCAGATAAAGCTCTCTTGGCATCACGGGTAAATCTGAGACAAGACGTGAGAGGACAAAATGAGTTATGGTCTGAAGGTGAGTTCAAGACCTTTCTGCAAACTGTAGTTGGTGTCTAGTGTGCAAGGAGCAGGGGAATAAGGATGTGGATGTGTGCAGAGGGAGAAAGTGGTCTGGCAGGCAGTTCTCTGTGCTGGGTGGGGGTGTGGGTGCTGAGGGTGGCCCTGGGACAGGCTGGGGATGCACCTGCAGCACTGGTGATCCCAGAAGAGTTAGAGGGGTGGGGAATTGGCTCAAAGCACAGTGTGCTCAACACCTGCCTTAGCCAAGTGGAGGAGGAGGGGTAGAGCAGGACTGCATATTTTGGCAGTAGCGGAGGCTTAGTTTGGGTAAAACTGATAGTGAAACCATTGTCTGTATGTTTCTCTGTTTCCTTCTGCTTCCCGGGGATTGGAAATTACAGGCTGTGTGCCTCCTGGGAACAGCCTGCGGAGCTCTGGGCAGCTCCACTCTCAGCTTCACCATGTGTGGAAGGTGGAAAGGTTCTCTGGAATGGCCGCGTCGGGAGGACCTCAGCCCAGTTCTAGCTGGGTCAGTGATAGAGGGGCAGCTTACCTTGCTCTGTCCCTCTCACCAGGCTGCAATCCCTGATTTCCCTCTGACTGATAAAATTCCTCATCCCATCCCTCGTCAGGGGGTTTCTCTGTTCTTATCTCCAGACTCTATGACCTGGCATTAGTGCATATTCTTCCAGGATGTATGGGAGCTGCTGTACCTTTACCTTTAGAGGAGACCTCATTACTCTCAACAACTACCTGAAGGCAGGTTGTAGAGAGGAGGGAGCTGGGCTCTTCTCCCAAGTGACAGGGGACAGGACAAGAGGGAATGGCCTCAAGCTCCACCAGGGGAGATTTAGACTGGAGATTAGGAGGAAGTTTTTCACAGAAAGCGTCATTGGGCATTGGAACAGGCTGCCCAGGGAGGTGGTTGATTCCCCTTCCCTGGAGGTGGTTAAGGCACGGGTGGATGAGGTCCTGAGGGACATGGTTTAGTGTTTGATAGGAATGGTTGGACTAGAAGATCCGATGGGTCTCTTCCAACCTGGTTGTTCTATGATTCTCTGATTTAGGGCTCATTTTCCCCAGGCCATCGTGGGGAGGGGAAGGACCTCAGTGGTGTCCACTGAAGACTCAGCACAGGGCTCCGTGGGCCTTTGCACAGAGCTATTCTGTGAGCTCTGTGAGTCTGCCTGCTCTTCCCTGCTGCACGGACGTGCTGTAGAGTCCTTGCTTTTCTGTCACGCTTCTTTTCCCTTGCCGGCGTGGGGAGAAAGCGTGAAGCAGAGAGTGAAGAAGGCAATATTTGCAAGGCAGGGAAAGGCTGAAGCCAGAGCTGTGGACTGAGACTGTTAACTGTTGATTTTTCTGTGGCTCAAGGTCCTGGTTGTCATGGCAGACGGCTTCACGTTGGGTAGCTGACCTGTTCGACACTGTGATGTTCTATGATTCCATGAGTTGGACTCAATGATCCTTCTGGGTCCTTTCCAGCTTGAGAGTTTCCACGATATGATGGGGTATGGCTGTGCCCGAGGTCTTGACCCTGCTCTGTGTTTGACCTCTGTCTCCTGTAGATGCTGCTGCTATCCTGCAAGAGGAGCAAACCAAGAAACCCTGTCGGAAGTTTCTGCAAACAGGTGAGTTCTTCTGAAATTGAAACAGCTGTCAGAGCTCCTGCAGCTCCTTCTGGAGAGCTCAGGTGTGTGTGTCTGTCTGTCCTGGAGGGCTGGGGGGCTGCGTGTGCAGTTGTGATAGATCTTGGCTTCACACGTACATTTGCAAGGGAAGACCTTGTGTGTGCAGCCCCCAGTGATGCTCATGGCTTTCATTCCAGGACAGTGTGATTTTGGGTCCAACTGCCGCTTTTCCCACATGACGGAGCAGGACCTGGAGAAGCTGAGTGCGCAGGTGCAAGGTGAGTCCTCAAACAAGAAAACATCTGGGGCTCTCAGAGGAGGGGGAATTGCTGCCAAAGGGGCGTGCGAGGGGTCTTGCAGTGAGAGCCTGCAGTCCCGTGGTGCGTGTACACAGTAAGCTGAGCATGGATTCCTGCCGCCTGCCTTGTCCCGTGTCAGCTTGCCTCATGTCCGTACACGCTGCGGTTTCTCACATGCTTTCTGCTTTTGTTTTGCTGGCACAGACACAAGCCTAGAGTTGAGCAATGCTCTTGCCACTTAGCAGCAAGTGTCTGAAGCAGAGAGTGGGCTTTTTGCGCCCTCAGGATGTGATGGGTCAGGGAATAAAAACTGTGAGCAGCAGAGGGCACTGGTACATCACTTCCCCTTAAATTTATGGCTTTCCCCCCACCTCTCTACTGGTTTTGGGGAGCTACTGCTTTCCCTCTTGGGAAAACCTAGCCTTCTGTCAGCTGGGTTACCCTGAGAAGGGACCGGAGGATCCTGAATTCAGAAGTGATCCCTTTTCCCATGGGTCTGCATGGAACTGAAGTTTGGGCAGAGGAGAATTGGCAACCGAGAGTCTCAGCGAGTCTCCAGAGCTCTTCTGAACTTTCCATTCCGGCAACGCCACCTCCTTCCCCTAAAAGAGGTGACAGCTCTGCTTTCTCTGTAGGATTCATTAGTTTGGTGAGGAGCGAAAATGTGAGTGAGGTGTTGGAGAGAACATATGGATCCGTTGGAAATTGTCCAGACCCAGCCCTGCCTTGCTCAGAGCAGGATAAATGAGAACAGGCTGCTCAGGACCACGTCTGGTTGTGTTTTGAGTATCTCTAAGGCTGGAAGCTTTACAGACACTGAGGGCAACCTACTGTTTGGCCACATTTCCAATTAAAAGGTGGGGGGTTTTTTAGTATTTAAATGGAATTCCCTGTGTTTTGGGTTGTGGCCATGCCTTTGCTGGACTCCTTCCAGTACATCCCTGTCTCTGTGGTGCTGGGGAGCCCAGCAATGGCCTCAGCCCCTGGCCACGGCCTCAACGGTGTGGAGCAGAGAGGAAGGATCCCTTCCTCAACTTGCTGGCAACGCTCTTCCTAACGCAGCCCAACTTTGGAGCAGATTTACCCACACTGCTAGCTGAAGCCAACTGTTGTTTTGCCAATAGTCTGGAAAAATCAGGCTCAAGTGTTGAAAGCGTGTGTGTACACGTATGCAATGTGGGGAGTGCGTGGCGTAGAGACTCCCCCTGGCCTCTGTGGGGTTGGATTTGGGGAGACAAGGCTCTGGTGAACTTGGGGGAGCCGGAGGAAGGCAGGCACTCCAGAGCTATTCCAGTCCTCCTTGTTGCTGAGTCAGTCTGCCAGTCCCCAGGGCGACTGTGAATCAATCGCTGAACAACGCTGGCAGTCAATAAATCCCACGGAGCGCTCCAGCCAGCCCTTCTCAGAGAAGGATGCTCCTCATCCCCCTCTGCCAGCCCCGAGCCTCTTCCCAAGGCTCTTTTGCTGCAGGGTTTAACTGCTGGGCTCCCAAGAGGTGGCTGGAATGTCAGCCTATTTGCAGGAACCTGTAGCATTTCTAGTCATTGAGGGTTGTTTATTGCCAAGGCAGTGAAAGCTCTGGAGCAGAGTGGAGCTGCAGGCAAGGCTGGCAGCCTGCTCTGCGCTTGGGCAGCTTTCTTTGCCAATTACACTTGTTATTGAATATTGACTTCTGTCAAACGGGTCGGGTATAAGTGGAGAGTTGGCCAGTGAGAGAGCTGGTTCCCGGGGGATTACTTGGAAGCCTTGCATTTGTATTACCAAGTCAAACATTTAATCAAACAATTAGGCTTTAAGGAGCAATGGCCAGGCGGCGGCAGGGTGCCCCGTCCTTGTCTGCGCTGCTCCTACATGGATGCCTGATTGAGTTAAATCCCGCTCGCTCCTCTTGTGGTGTTGCTTCTCGGAAATCCTACGTGAGCCAAGTGAGCAGGCTGAGTACACGGACCTCTCAGTATGATCAGCTGAGCCCACAGAGCTTGGAGGGATTTGTGAGAGAGAAAAGCTCAGCAGGATGGAAGGAAAAACTGCAAAAGCCAAGCCTCCTTTAGGTGCGTTCTGAGGACATTTCACCACTCCGTAGCATCTCTTTCTCATGGAAAGGCTAAGGGCAGAGCTCAAGGAAAGCTTGTGTGATGGCAGGTTGCATTCATCACCCAGAGACTTGATCCTCGGGGCACATCCATCAGCAGTGTCCCATTGGGATGTGCATTATCCCCCAGTGTTCCCATGCTGTGGGGCATTGCAGCCACTGCCAGAGGGATGATACAGGGTAGAGCAGGGGTCGGAATCAGGCCGACTCGCACTGCAGTGTCCTCTGAGATTTTCCGTCTGAACCTGCAGCGCCTGGGAGATTTCAACAGACTTGCAGCCAGGGGTGGTTGGGAATTTGAGATGAGCTGAGAGCCTGGAAGTTCCAGAGCTTTCTCAGCTCTGCAGAGCCTTGTGTGACCGAGCTGGAGGTGGCCACACTCAGCCTCTGTTGGGGTAGGAATCGGCAGCCTCTTGGTGGGTCCACGGTGCTGCTTAACTCCACTCTCCTCAGCTCCAGCATGTGGGTGTAGAAGCAGATGAGCTGTCAGGCTGTGTTGAGCCCATGTCTTCCCTTATTCAAGGGCAGATGCTTCAGGAAAAAGTGTGAAGCCATCCTGTAGTAGGTGGTGTAACCCACTAACCCATGTTCAGGGGCGGGATCACATCCTAAACCACAGCAAGGCACTCTGGAGTTGTTTTTGACACTGCTAAGCCACGATGGCACTTCTTTGTGGTGTAAATATCAAACCCATGCCTGGTTTCCTGTTAAGTGATGGTGTTGGTAGTTCTGTGTCCCTGAGCTCCTCTTTCAAATAATGCAGTTTTATTACAGCCAAAGGAATCATTGCCTTATTCTTAACATTTTGGCCTTTCCAGTGCAGGGAATTCACCCTGGTGTTTGTGTTCCTCTTATGGGTTCAGCAGGAAAGTTTCTGGATGATTCGTTGTTCTGTAACAGCTCAGAGTGTGTCCTAGTTTGGCTCTGGCATTTCTGCACCCTGCAGAATACACTCATCAAGAAGCAACAGTTTTCACCTTCAGCAGGGAGGGAGGTATATTCCCAGCTGTTCCCGCATCAAAGCATTAGGCTGCTGCATCTGCTGCATCATTCATCAGCCAGACACTTCCAGGCTGTCATTTTAAGTACAGTCATGTCAGGAGAAGTCACTGTCAAATTGCCATCTCCTTGCTTTAAGTTATTGGCTCCCTGCTAATCTGTGTCACTTCTGCTGGTGGCATCGACACGACCCAGGCTCTCTCTGGTGAGCTCCAGCTAGTGGAGCTGCAAGGGGAGAGGAGGGTGGCTGAGTGTCTGCAATATCGCCGTGTGGTTTGGGAAGGATTTGAGTGGTCCTGCTGGCGTGGCTGCAGTCAACCAGTTCAGCTTAGCCGTGGGCAGGAGCAGGAGCACTCTCGCCACTTCTTGCCTGCAGGGTGGTAACTTCTTAAGCTGCTCATATTTCAGGGCCTCACGAAACTCATCTCTCGAGCGCAGTCAGCCACTGATTCTATGTTCTGGAAGAGTTCAGGCTGCCACGTTTTCCTGCCCAGGGAGGGAGCTGAAGGATTACCTGCAAATCTCTCTGCTGATGACCTGCTCGGTGCTGGTGGTTGCGCCTTGCGTGCAGTGGTGCCTTGTTAAGGAAGAAAACTCATGCTAAAAGTTAGGTGGAGGGAGAAGATAGATCTGGACTCCCACTTTGGCATCATTAGAGAGGCACTTGATGACTACAGATGCTGCTTTAATTGGCTGTAATTAGCCTTTGAAGCAAACACCCCAGTGAGAAGAAGGGGGAAGTGTCTTTGCACCTGTCTTGCTGCTGCCGTCTGGCTGGCTGTGCGATCGTGTGTGAGGAGTAAGGACTGGTAACTGCATTTCCCAATTACCTCTTGGAACATCTGTGGACAGCCAGGGAGTATTTCCAGTCTCAGTGTGGTTTTGGTGGTGCCTGGATGGTCCATGTGTGCTTCGGTAGAAGAGGAGACAAACGATCTATGGCTACAGAGCCAGGGAAGGGTCTGGAGCACAAGTCTTATGAGGAGCAGGGAAGGGCCTGGGGCTGTTCAGCTGGCTCTGGAGAGACCCCATTGCTCTCTGCAGCTCCTGGAAAGGAGTTGCTGTAGCAGTTTTCAGTCTCTTCTGTGTTGGGACATGGAGTAGGATGAGAAGGAAAGTTCTGTGGTTAGACAGAGGAGAGAGATCTCTCTCTGATTTTATTTCCTTGCCTCATGGAAGCCTCTCACAACCACTGCTTGTGCCATTGCTGAGGTGGGATGTGTCCTGGCACTCACTGAATGGCGAAACCTGGAAGAAAGGGAAATGAGATGGCTGTATCAACCTTACTGAGGAAGCCTAATCTGGAAGTTGAATTCAGATATCATGGGATCATTAAGGTTGGAAAAGACCTTTCAGCTCATCCGGTCCAATTGTCAGCCCAACCCCACCATGTCTGCTAAACCACGTCCTCAAGTGCTACATCTACACATTTTTCTAACCTCTTCGTATTCCAAGTCTGAGCAGCACCCAGCTAACCAGACCGAGCTGCTTCCCTCCCTGGTGCCCTCACCTGCTGGGGCTCTGCTCCTTGGGAACAACTGCAGGAGACTCCAACAGTCCTTTCTCCAGCTGTACCCTTATCAGCGGGTTGCAGAGCAGCACCTCGATGTCAGCACCATGGCAGGCTGTCTTTGTGGTGGCAGTGAGTCCATCACCACCCCTTCCAGCCGCAGCAGCAGAAAAGGCTGGATGACAAATTATCCATCTCCGTCTGCTCATTGTGTAGCACATTTCTGCCATCCTTATTAATATTCAACAGGCAGATGAATAATTGGTTGCCACCACTAGGATGAAGTGATCCTTCACTCTGCCCAAGCAATACTAATTTCACACCCTGTCTGGAAACGTATAATATTTTCCTTAAACGTGTGACATATGGCAGGTCAGTGCGGATCAGGTTCCTGGGGGGCACGGCTGCAGGTGGCTGAGCTGATCGCTAAATGGGATCAGGATTCTCCCAGAGCATTTACCCCTGGAGGGTTTGCTGCATGGGGCAAAGGGGAATGACACAGAGCTGCCTCAACTTCCTTTTCATTAACATCAGTGTTTGTTTTTCAGAGTATCACATTCCCTTTTCTGCTAGGTAGGAACTTTCCACAAGGTTGGAGATGAAATAGCTCAGAGCATCTCCTCAGCATGTCAGGAGGGGGACTGTGTCGTTCATGGCCAGGACTCATGCTAGGCCCTGATCTCAACTGGCATCCCTTTCTGCTTCGGCACTGGTGCTGAGGAGAACTGGGGAGCTTTACTAATTGGGCTGCTGTGGGAGGGACTGGGGAGTGCTGAGCTGCCTCGTTGGCTCTGTGCTGCTCTGCCTGGAGTGGACAGGGCTACAGGATGGGGTGCCTGCCAGCATCTGCCCCTTGCAGCCCCCTGGGGTGATGGAGGGTTTAAAGACTCAAAATCATCTCAGGCTATCCTGCCTCTTGGTAGGCAGCAGAGGTTAACTGCCCTCACTGCCTCGCTTATTCCTAACTTGGATGAGAAAACTCAGGAGCTTGTTCCCCTCTCTCCTGGTGCTGTGCCCTGCTCTGGTTTTGCACCTTGACCCAGCAGGGCTGGGTGACCACCTCCCACCCTGGCTGTGTAGGGGCTGGGGATGCATCGCGCAGCGTGCACCTTAAGCAGACCTGACAGCCACTCTGAAATCCCGTCTCCTGGTGGTACTTTCAGGCTCTTGCGGCCTGCCAAGTCTGCATCGATCCAGACAGACGTCCCTGTCACTTGCACCTATCTGGACAGAGGTGGCAGAGTCCCTCCTCCCAATTGAGGGACACGTCTTTGGAAACAGCTCAGGACCAGCAGCAACTGTTTCAGATGAGGACAGGGATGCTCTGCTCCTGGGGGAGATGTCAAACTCCCCTCAGCTAATGCCCAAACTGCCACTGCGCTTTCTGGCTTGGTTCTTGTTGCCGGCTCTGTCTGGCTGGAGCTGTCACCAGCAAGGAAGCCAAGCGTCAGATGGCAGGAGGAGGAGGGGCTGCCACAGGCAAACTGCAAACTCTCCACCATGAGAAACTCTGCAGGGTAATGAGCAGTGGGTTTAATGGAGTGAAAGGACAGCAGTGAGAGTGTTTGATGGCCCTGTCTGTCTCAACCAGGGGAACAGAGACTGAAGGAGCTGCAGCAGGAGGGAGTGGACATCCCGCCTGGCACCATTGAGGACTGGTTGGAGAAGAGAGCAAAGAGACTGAGTGCGGCTCAGAGTAACAGGTACTGGTGACTGGGGAGTGTCCATGGGAGGGCTGGCTGCTGCTGGCCCCCAACTACTGAGGAAGATCCCACAAGGTGGGGGGTGAGTGAGGCAGGAGAAAGCCCAGGTGGTCAGAGGTTTCCGCTCGATGGGGCCTCCCGAACTGGTGTTTAACACTCAGCCTGTCGCTGCTGTGCTCCTGCTCTTGCCACATGCTACAGGCATGTACATGGATCTGACCTCATGTACCTGCATCGGAGGTGGGACAAGGAGGAACAGTTTTAAGCTGAAAGAGGAGATTGAAATGAGGTCTTAAGAAGAAATGTTTTGCTGTGAGGGTGGGGAGGCCCTGGCCCAGGTTGCCCTGAGAAGTGATGTCTGTCCCATCCCTGGAGGTGTTCAAGGTCAGGTTGGATGGGGCTTGGAGCAACCTGATCTGGTGGGGGTGGAACTGGATGGGCTTTAAGGTCCCTTCCAACCCAAACGGTTCCAGGATTCTCTTTCCCCCATGTGCAGGGGGCACAAGCCAGGCTCTGTTGGCCGTGGCTGCTTCTCTGGGGCAGGAAGGCAGAGAGGCGCTTCTGTGCTCTCTGCAGTGTCCAGGCATGCAGACAGTGCCACCGCGGTGCTGAGTGACTAATGCCCACAGTTCAGCGGCAGGAGCCCAGTCTGATCTGTTGACAGCTTCCCCATCCTCTGCCGGCCGTGTCTGCAACATCTCTGCCAGTCCCTGCCAGGGAGAGGTGGAATTAGCTCCTCCTCATGGCATTCATTCGGATTCGGGCGCCTGCCGGTGCCTGCTGTTTCCATGCTCACCTGATTGTGCCGCAGGCTTAATTGGATGACATTTGGGCAGGAGCCAAATCTCTCTTTTGTTCTTTTTCTGTTTGCTCCTGTCCTCCCTCTGTATGGTCTGGGCAGGATCTTCCTTCTGGTGCTTGTCTGGGCTTGTTGCGTTCTCTTCACTTCATCTATCAGCTTCGCTTCTCTCAGCCTTGCAGTGGTGCTGTAACCTTCCTCCTCCCTGAATTCTTTCCTTGTCCTGCCCCTTGATTTTGGGGTAGTTCATCTCATCCAGAAGAAAGCCATTGCTGAACCTGGAGAACTTCCGGACCTTCAGAACTATCAGGGTGAGGGAGGGGATTCTACCCCTCTACTGTGCTCTGATGAGACCTCATGTGGAGCCCTGCATCCACTTCTGAAGTCCTCAGCACAGGAAGGTCTTGGATCTGTTAGAGTCCAGAGGAGGCCACAGAGATGATCCAAGGGCTGGAGCACCTCCTGTACGAGGACAAGCTGAGAGAGTTGGGGTTGTTCAGCCTGGAGAAGAGAAGGCTGTGGGGAGACTTTAGAGTACCTTCCAGTACTAAAAGGGACTCTAGGAAAGCTGGGGAGGAGCTGTTGATCAAGGATACTGCCCCTGCTGAAGGGCAGCACTTTCTTAAAGGCACGAACTTCATCCCCATGAGTGGAGAGTTGCTCTGCTGCCATCCACACATCCTTCATGCGGCCACTCTGCCAGCCTGGCTGGGCACAAGGGGACAATCTTCACTTGGAAGCCTCTGCCTGATGTGTGCCTTCAAAGTCACACTGTGCCATCGCTTTCTCAAGAGCTGGGGTGAAGTTGGATGGAGTCTGTACAGTTCCTGTAGCAGTGGAACTCTGCCAGGGTGCGACTGATATTGAACCTGCTTTCCAGTGGAAATGGAGGGTGTCTGTGCTTCTGCCTTAGCTGCTGCGGAGCCCACTTGCTGCTTTCCAGCAGGCAGGAGTCTGAGGCCTCAAAGATACTGAGGTGCTGTGGGTTTGATGAGCCTGTCAGTGGAGAAGGATCCCATTAATGCCTTCAGAAAGGAAACATATTTGACCCTTGCTAGACACCGACAAATCCCCAAGGGCTAGTCATTCTGAATGCTCCAGCTGTAGGTAAACCTTTGATAGCACTTGTCTCTTAGGAGGCCCCAGGGAGCTGAGTACCCAGGCAGCATCCTCCCTATTGATTAGTCCTCACAGAACAGCTCATTAGTTGATAGCTGGACCGTTCCACCTTGCAGCATGTCTCATCCTGCTCCCCACCCCAGCGGGCACTGCAGCGAGGGCTCCCCTGCCTGCCTGAGCGATGGGATTGGGACAGAACAAAACATATTTCTGCCCAAGAGGGGGTTGGTGTGTGTCCTGGTGACAATGGCTCATCCTTGGCTCTGAAGAATCTCCGGCAAGGGGTGAAGCATTAGAGCAAATGACTTTGCTCTGTGCTAGTTGCCTAGAAAACACTGTGCTCAACTCCGATACCTGGCTTTCGGCCACATCGGTGGCCCTGCAGGGAGAGGAGGGTGCTGCGTCTCCTGAGCATT
Source organism: Coccyzus lansbergi (assembly GCA_033558105.1). NCBI lineage: Eukaryota > Metazoa > Chordata > Aves > Cuculiformes > Coccyzidae > Coccyzus > Coccyzus lansbergi. The sequence goes on along the minus strand of JAUMJK010002250.1, from coordinate 83,914 downwards.
ATGTAAAGGAGTTTGATTAGATTTCTGCTGGTGTAACAATTAAAAAGATGCATCAGGAGCAGAGGTAGAGGCCTGAGGAGCTAGAATGCTGTTGTCAGGGCTTGTGCTGAAGAACAAATGACTTTCCTGTGCTCAGGAATTAATAGAAAAGGTAAAATCCCATGAATTTAAACCTGCCCTAGCCAAGTGCTTTCTTCAGCTGGAGGGAAGGGTGTGGTGCTTCTGTCTCTTGCTCTTTTTCAGTCAGGCAGGAGGTTTGCAGCTCCCAAACGTGAGGGAGAGACAGGGGATGAAGGGTTGCCCAGCTTGTGAGTTGGCGGAGGAAGCCTGTTCCCTCCACTCAAGGGTTGTTCTGTGAAAACACCCTAGTGTGCTGGCAGCTTCTCTGTTTCCGAGGGGTCCTTGTCCTTTGGGAAGTGCACATCTGGCTTGGGATTCAAGCTGCTAGTTCTGTTTGTTCCTCTCCAAACTCAGTTGTGTGAAAAGCAGGGAGCAACTGGGGTTGGGGGACGGGCTCTGCCGTTCTCCCAGCTCCATCGGCAGCCGTGGCTGGGGATGCTGCCACTCTCGGGGGGCTGCACCACTCCCCCCTCCTTGTCTTGGTGCTCCCACCTTCTTTTTGAGGGGCATGCGCTGCATTAGCAAGCACCGACCACTTGAACAGACTGGGGGGTGGCCACACAGCACTTCTGCTGTTGGATATCGCTGCTTGTTGGTAGCCAAACCCCTCCTCTGCTGGCCCCTTCCCCCTTGGGGGCTAACAGATGAGGCTTAGCCCTGAAGCAAGGCCTTGTAGCCAGACTGGGCCAGCCCCGTCTCAGCTCTCCCTATCCATCTCCCCACCTCCACAGTGCTCTGCCGGAGAAACCAGTGCCTTTCCAGTACCCTCCAGGCTGGCCACCCCTGCAGGACCTGCCCCCGTCCCTGCAGGCCCCTCCACCCGGAGGGTGGCCCGTGCCCCCCAACCTGCAGTGGGGCTGAGACACAGGGACCTCACAGAAATTCCGCTGGAGATGGACTTGTTCCTGCTCTGAGAAAAGGACAGAATTATTTATATCTATAAAAGGATTATATTTATGTCAATAAAACATTCCCCCCGCAATCGCAGCCTGTGTGTGTCATGCTGTTTCCCACCCATGTGAGCTGAGCCTTTCGGACCGTTGTCTCCCTGCCATCGGAGCAGGGATCTGTGTTCTGCAGAGCTCCAGCCCTGCACACAGAGTCTGCTGTCATCTGGAAGGGACAGTCCCCGTTTCCCAGATAGGATCTGTCCCCTCGGATCATTGCTTTCTGTGCTGTGCCCTGCGCTGCACGTTCCCAGGCCTGCGCTGCAGCTGGGCTCTGCACGGCTGATCCTTCCAGGGAAGGAAGCTGCAAGCAGGCTTTTAAACTGATATTTAGTATTTCCTCCGGTGTTCATGACTTATGTTTGCTTCTGTTAAACTGAGTGTGTGAAACCGCTCCGGTTCAGGTGCCACAGCTCCTAATGAAGAGCTCAGGGAGCTGCTGTAAGCCCTCCCTGCGCCCACTGTGCTGAAGGCGAGATGCGTGGAAGAAAAAAATACCCCAAGGTTTCTCCTTCTTCGGGAAAATAAGTAAATGGTGAGTGCCCATGGGTCAGATATCTCCATGGAGCACTCCCGGCCGTGGGAGCTCACTGGGTAGGCGTGTGCTGGGTACTGGAGCTGGGAAGAGGTGAGGAGGGACTCCACAGCCTCCTGCTCGCTGTGGGGCTGCACTGGAGCTGAGGGGCCCAGTCTGCCTGCCTCCGGCTTCTCTGGAGAAGAATATGCAGGTGCTTTTAGGACACAGCTTTGGTCTGGCCAAGCCAGGGTCTGCCGCAGCGAGTTTCCAGAGAAAAAGGAGGGATGAACAAGGCCCTTGGCTTTCTCAAGAAGGCGGGTGGGTGCTTGGCTTCACGGCAGAGCTGTCAGGCACACGGGGTCCCAGCCAGCAGCGTCCTGGGAGAGCAGCTCTCCAGCAGTGGGTCTGTCCAGGAGGGCTGCACCCGCTGCCAGTGCATTCCAGGTTTGGCCGTGCCTGGTGGTGACAGGGCCAGATTCATGAAGAACGCAGCAAGGAGCCAACTGCCTTTGGCCAAATGTCCCCCGTGTCACGGCAGCGCTCGACTGGCTGGGGCAGGGCAGAGCTCCCACTGCAGCATGGGAGCCAACAGCCCGAGCACACTCCTTTGGAGCTTTCAGCCAAACCAAAGGGTGTTTTTATCCTTCCTGGTGTGGCAGTGGTTGCTTTGCTGAACTTGGAGAATGAGAGCTCAGCAGCTGCGACATCAGCCCTGGGTCCCATCCTCACCTCCCCATGTGGCACCTACGTGGGGGCAAATCAGCGTCCCTGGGAGGAAGGGGACCCTGCCCTGAGTACTGAGGTTACACGGCTGCCAGAGACCATATTGGGGTAAAACCAAACCCTAGGGGGGCTGTGGGATGTTCTGGGCTGCTGGGATCTGCTCTCAGCCATCAGGGGAGCAGCTTTGGTGCCTCTTCCCATCCCACTTTTCTGTACAACCACAGGGCCCTTCGTGGCACTGGGAGGGAGTCCTAGGGAGCTGTAGGGGGGCTCACGACCGTCACCCCCACTGACCCTCTGATTTCTGAGGGTGACAAACAACTCCAGGGCGAGTCTGATGAGTGACAGCGGTGGCAGCCAGGCCACATATACTGGTGCCTTCCTAACGTGGCCATGGCTGCCAGCAGAGGCAAATCAATGAATGAACATTCCCATCTCTGCCGCGGACGTTTTGAGGAGGGTGTTAAAGTGTGTGCTGGATGTCTCACAACTGGCTGTCAAAACAGCCTCCCCCAGTTTGGAGAATCACCAGCCTCCAGGTCCCATCCCTGCTCCCTGTGCTCTGGTCCAGGTGAGTTTTGGAGCATCCCTGCCGGGACAGTGGATGTAGGAGGTGTTGCTTTACCAACATTCACAACCTCAAGGCTCCAAAACCACTTCCCAGATCCATCTCCCAAGTGACAGGGGACAGGACAAGAGGGAATGGCCTCAAGCTCCATCAGGGGAGATTTAGGCTGGAGATTAGGAGGAAGTTTTTCACACAGAGGGTCATTGGGCATTGGAATAGGCTGCCCAGGGAGGTGGTTGATTCACCTTCCCTGGAGGTGTTTAAGGGACAGGTAGATGAGATGCTGAGGGACATGGTTTAGTGTTAGATAGGAATGGTTGGACTCGATGATCCGATGGGTCTCTTCCAACCTGGTTGTTCTATGATTCTATGATTCTATCTCAAACTGGGTAGAAAACCATGTCTCCTCCTGAGCAGGGAACTGTGAAACCAAACTAAATTAAAATTACAACATAAAACCTGAGTGCAGCCACAGCCGCTCCACACTTTTTCTTGCTCTCAGAGAGATGAGCTGCTTGTGGTACAGAAACTCCCAGGAAAGCCTGAAAGCCGAGCGTGGGAGCATTCCCTGCCAAGTACCAGCCTGGCTGGGGGAGACTGAGAGGGGCTGGAAAGTGGGAGATCATTAAAATCAGGTTTTCCTGCAGAAGCTTGGATGATCTCTGGCCATCGGGGCCAAGCTGAGCGTCGCTCTCAGCGCGTCGTGTCTCCACGGAGCCGTGTAACTCCTGGGTACTTGTAGGAGCCTGTAAATTACAGGCTTTTATGGAGGTGTATTTCACAGCGTGGTGTCAGGAGAGGTAATGCTGGCATGTATCACTGCCGGGCCAGGATGCAACCGAAGTGGATTAACCCAGAAGAGCTGCCTGCGGAGAGCTGTGTGCTGGGGATGGAGGTGCCGAAGCAGGGAGAGGGCTCATGGCTCCTTCTCTTTCCCCCACGCAGCCCCAGGGGTGGCTGGTACCCAGCTCCCCAAGGATGCTGCGCAGATGCGGATGGACCCTCCGGGACTCAGCGTTCCTGGCAGATCCCAGGGTGGGTGGTGGGGAGCTGAACCCGTCAGCGATGGCACGAGCCAAAGGCCTTCGGTAGAGCGAGAGCGGGAGTAATTTATCGGGAAGCTTTTAGGGAAATGAGCAGCTGCTGGGCCCCTGCCAAGGATCAACCCCACTGGGCTCGGCCCGGTGTCCTCTGGCAGCTCTTGCTGGGAGAGGAACAGGGACGGGATGGGGTCAGGGTCGGGACTGGGATGGAAATTAGGATAGGGATGGGGGGGAGATGGGGACAGGGATGGAAATAAGGGTGGGAATAGGAATAGGAATAGGAATAGGAATAGGAATAGGAATAGGAATAGGAATAGGAATAGGAATAGGGATGGGGAGGCCAGGATAGGACTAAGAATGAGAATGGGGACAGGACGGGATGGGAATAGGGATGAAACAGAGACAGGGACATGGATGGGAACTGGGATGGAAATAAGGATGGGAATAGGGGTGGAAGTGGGAATAGGAATAGGAATAGGAATAGGAATAGGAATAGGAATAGGAATAGGAATGAGGATGGGGATGGGGATGGGGATGGGGATGGGGAAGCAAGGATGGGACTAAGAATGGAAATGGGAACAGAATGAGGACAGGGATGGGACAGGGACATGGATGAAAACAGGGATGGAAATAAGGATGGGAATGAGAATGGAGATGGAGTGGAGATGGGAACAGGGATGAAAATGGGGCTGGGGATGGAAATAAAGATGAGAATGGGGACAAGGATGGAGGTAGAGATGGGGACAGAAGTGGGGATGAGGATGGGGTGAGGGATAGAAATAAGGATGGGAATGGGAATCAGGACAGAATGGAAAGAGGGGTGGGCATAGGGATTAGGATGGGACAGGACTGGGGCTGAGCCACTTCCCACTGTGCTGACACTCTCAGTCCTGCAGCCTGTGTGGGTTTGCTGCAGGTTTTGCTCCATCCACCTCCCCTCACCCATGGCAGCCCCACAGCTCCTCTCGCTGCAGCACTTGCATAGGCACATTTTTTTCTATTCCTAGCAAGGCTTTAATTAAATGAGCGCAGAGCATCGCTGTCTCGCGGCAGCCGCACTGAGCCGTCCCCGGCAGAGCTTTGCGAGGCCAGTGCTCGGGGAATGTAGCTGGACCCTGCGCTGCTCCCGAATCTGGAGCTGCCATCCCCAAATCTGCCTGAAAATCTCCCTTCTCCCAATTTCCATTAAAATTAATTGAGCTGGGTTTTTTTGAAAAGCTGAGCGTGGGGGATGGCGTTATTCCTTTTATCTAATTTTTCTTTTATGTTTTCGCATTTTCTTGCAAATCTAATTGTCCTCTTTTTCTTTTTGACCCCCTTACGTTTATTCACAGCACCTATAAAAGCCCTAGTTAAATATATATATATATATACACACACGCACACATGCATCTCCAAGGCCACGTGGGCTCCTTCGGAAATGCCGGTTCATAAAGAAATCAAAACTTTCTGCGGGGAGATGGATGAAATTTCATTACGGGTGCGGAGCTTCCCCCACTTTGCGAGGCGGCCGCAATGATTTCATTGCCGTGGAGAGCTTCCCATTTCCATTTCTCATTTGGACGTTCGGTTCAATTTGTTTGATAAATTAGATGGGATCCAAAAAAAAGAAAAAAAGAAAAAGAAGCAAACCCAAACCCCCAAAACAACAAACCACAGCAGATTCCTCCTGGTATCCCAATGGGCTCAAGCTCCGCCAGGGGAGATTTAGGGTGGAGATTAGGAGGAAGTTTTTCACAGAAAGGGTCATTGGGCATTGGAACAGGCTGCCCAGGGAGGTGGTTGATTCGCCTTCCCTGGAGGTGTTTAAGGGACGGGTGGATGAGGTCTTGAGGGACTTGGTTTAGTGTTTGATAGGAATGGCTGGACTCGATGATCCGATGGGTCTCTTCCAACCTGGTTGTTCTATGATTCTATGATCCCCAAAATGGGGTGTCCTCCTCTTGAGATGCTTGGATGAAGGGTGGGAAATCCCAGGCAGGTGCAAGGATATAGTATAAATGGTATTTTCCCCACTTGAGGATCACACAAGGCTCCAGGGAGACGAAAGTTGGGGTCCCCCAGCCCCGATGCCCTGGGGATGGTCCCCTAGATGGGAAACACCCCCAGCACGGGAGCAGCATCCATGCCCAATTCCCTCACAGCACCAAGAGCTTCCCCTGATTTTATTTATTATTTTAATCTGTTTGCTATTAATAATGCATCACTGGGGGCTCAGGGAGGGCCATGCATTAGACGGGCGCTGCCTCCCCCCACCCTGAGCACACGCAGACACAGTGGTTTGCAGGAGCTCAGCTGGGTTTCTGGCATTGCTCAGTGCTCGGGGGTTTATACCAGGGCCAGATCCCATTGTGGAGTAAATTCCCTCCCTGCCAAACTCCAGGCAAGGTCACCAGCCCAGCCTGCGACAGGGAACCCCAGATTTTAGCCTGGAGAGGAGGAGGCTGAGAGGAGACCTCATTACTCTCTACAACTACCTGAAAGGAGGTTGTGGAGAGGAGGGAGCTGGGCTCTTCTCCCAAGGGACAGGGGACAGGACAAGAGGGAATGGCCTCAAGCTCCACCAGGGGAGATTTAGGCTGGAGATTAGGAGGAGGTTTTTCACAGAAAGGGTCATTGGGCATTGGAATAGGCTGCCCAGGGAGGTGGTTGATTCCCCTTCCCTGGAGGTGTTTAAGGCACAGGTGGATGAGGTCCTGAGGGACCTGGTTTAGTGTTTGATAGGAATGGTTGGACTGGAAGATCCGATGGGTCCCTTCCAACCTGGTTGTTCTATGATTCTATGATTTTCTCTGAGCTTCTCATCTTGTGGGCCAGATCCCGGCTCCTCCTGCATTTGCTGCTAAGCTGGGGTGAAAGTACTTTTGGGAAGGCTCCTGGGCTGCATATTCTCCCCGTCAAGGCACTTTTTAAAGGCAAATGGCCTTAAAAGATTCATCAAGCGCCAACATGAGATGTCAGGACATGGAGGTGGTGGGGAATGAAGCTGCTCGGTGCTGGCACTGATCCATGGGAAAGGGCAGGATCCACAGCAAGACCGAGGGTTGGATCAGGATGGGGGGACGCAGGGGGTATAAACCCCCTTAGGTGCTGGTGGAAGCCACTGGGTCTCCTCCACCTCCAAGTCTGAGGGTGGACATGGTTAGTGATTGATGGGAATGGTTGGACTCGATGATCCGGTGGGTCTTTTCCAACCTGGTGATTCTATGATTCTATGATGCTCCATCCCCCAGGATGCTGTGGGGCTGCAGACCCTGCCCAGTACCCACCCCCCTTGCTGAGAGCAGCACCCACGGGTGCTCCCAAGCCCTGCACCCACTCCCTTGCCCCAGCATTGCATCCCCAGGATCCCCAGCAGCACTTCAGAAATCCCAGTTTTATTTCAGATCAGAAACAACCAACCAGGAAGAAAAAAAAAAAAAAAGAAGAAGAAGAAATTAAAAAAAAAAATAACCCAAATCAAAAAACAATTCCAAAGAATGAGAAACGGCCCCAAAACCGAACCAGTCCAGTGCCCAGGTGGGTGCTACATACAGGCTGGGGGGTTCGGGGATGTGGGGCGAGCGGCCCCGGCCGGCACAGGCTCCCCAGCCTCGGGGTCGCTGCGGCTCTTCCCGGGGGAATCAGCTCAAAGTGCATCAAGCAGGAGGTCAGGATCGTCCCCCCACCCTTGGGCAGGTGGGGAAACTGAGGCACGGGACAGTGGGGTGGGAGGGAAAACAAATCCAGCCCTTGGCAGCCAAGTCCATGCAAACACTCCCATCTCAGACTAGAAACCATCTCAGGCGCGAGTATTGCTTAAGGGATGATTTGGTTTTTTATCATAAATATAGAGCTTAGAGACGCTGGGATCGGTGGATCCGATAGGATCCTCCGCCCGGGAGCGATCGGCCCCCAGCGCGGGGAAGGGCAGCACACGGGGCTCCATGCACGTTACATGCACTTACGGGGTTGGTTTTTCTGGCAAGGGAGAGGGTGGTTTTTGTGTGTGTTTGTGTGTCTTTATCAAAGTTCCCGTGTTCTGCGAACAGCCATGCGATCGCGTCGCCCCGGGACGGCAGGGACCCGGCATTGAGTCCACCCTCCTGGGGTTTGCCCCCTCCCGGGGGGCTATATTTGCGTTTCCGACTCAAATATGGATCGATGGGTCTCTCTCCATCCTCCCCGCTGCGGTCGTGGGTCCCCGTGGCGGGCGCTCGGGGCGGCTCCCCCGCTACTTCATGCCGCTGCGCAGCACCTGGTTGGCGGCGATGAGCATCACGCTGATGATGAAGGCGATGGCGAAGGCGCAGATGAGGCTCTTGCGCACGCAGGTCTGGCGGATCTGCTGGCTGGAGCAGGCTGCGGGGAGAGCCCAGGGGTTACCCCGACGCCCGCTGCCGTCCCCGGCAGGGATTCGGCATCCCCGGCGGCCTGGCACTCACTCTCCACGTCGACGGGGCACTCCTCGGCCGTGCCCATGTGGCTCTCCTCCTCCGTCATGATGATGTTCTCGATGTCCTTCATGGAGAGGTGCTCGCAGAAGGTCTCGTACAGCAGCCGCTTCAGCTCGTCCACCGTCAGCTTCTGCATGTCACACTGCGGGGAGTGGGTAGGGGACGAGGACAGTGTGGGGATCCCCAGCACCCTCGGGTGCTGTGGTTTGGCCAGATCTTCCCATTTTCGAAGGGGAAAGGGCTGGTGGCCTCTGAGCTCTGGGAAGAGCAGGGTTGGTGGCTTCCAAGAAGGGCACCCGGTTGGTGCTAGTGCCGTGTGCCACCTCAGTCGAGGTGGGAACAGAAAAGGCTGGTGGAACCACGAGCCAAGCCTTTCCCTAAGCCTGACGTCAAACCTGAGCTTGAACTTGACCCTCACCCTAACTCCAGTTCCAGCCTTCAACCTTAAACCTAACCCTGATGCTAAACCTGACCCTAACTCTAATCCTGACATACCCTCTAGCCCAGACCTGGAGCCTGAGTTTGAACTTGACCCTCATCTAACTCCAATCCTGACCCCAACCTGGACCTGACACTAACCCTGATCCTAAACCTGACCCTGACCCCAACCTTGACCTCAATCCAGGGTGTGATCCTGAGATCCTAACCTCCACCCTCACCCCAACTGCAGCCTTGACCCTGACTCCAAAGTTTCACCCTAACCCAAATCCCAACCTCGACCCTAACCTCATCCCCAGCCCCGACCCTAATCCTGACCCTGACCGGGGGCTCACGGTTTGGGGCTGGGGATGCTGCCCCCTGGGTGGGATCTGGGGGAGGTCCCTACCTTCCAGAAGACAGTGTCGAAGTCGGTGCCGTGGAACTTCTCTGGGATGCCCGAGGTGGACAGCTTGGGCCCCAGTAACGTCACGAACTCCTCGAAGTCCACCTGCCCGTCACCTGTGGGACACAGAGGCATCTGTCACCCCCCAACCCAGGCACAGCAGGGTCCCCATAGCAGGAGGGACTCTACCTGGGCTTGGTGATCCCTCACAGGCTGGGGCAGGTGCTGCTCCAAGCCTCGGTGGGTTTTGGGGGGGACCCCACTCCTGGGCTCAGCCCTGCGGACGACATGCTGCTCCAGGTTACGATACTTGGGAGGCTCAGGCAGAACCCAGAGCTCCCCAATCCCACCCGGGAGTCACTCAAAGTGACCCTGTGATGACCAGGAGCTGCAAACAAGGTACTGCAGGACCTCAGACTCAGAATTCAGTGGCCAGAGACCCCTCAAGCTGAGTGGGGGCCCCCAATACCACCCAGGACCCCGCGGCTGGTCACAACCAGCCAGGGACCCCAACACAAGCTGGGGACCTGCAGCACAGTTTGGGTTGTCCCAGCACTGACCAGGATGCCCAACACTGGTTGGGACTCTCAATGACATCTGGGACCCCCCAGGGCTGGCTGAGGACCCCAACATCACCTGGGGACCCCTAACATCATCTGGGGACCCCTAACATCATCTGGGCACCCTCAATATCAGCCGGGGACCCCCCCAGTGCCAACTGAGCCCACAATGCTGGCTGGAGATACCCAGTGCTATCCAGGACCCTGAGGACCAGCTGGAATCTCAATTCCAGCCGGGACCACCATGGCATTTGGGGCCCCCCATTGCTTTTAGGAACCCTGGTGGCGGCCGTGACCCCAGGAGGAGCTGCCAGGTTGTCCGTGTCCCGCAGCTGCGGAGGACGTCGGTGTCAGGGCTGTCAGGCTGGCACTAACGATGAGTAATGAAGGGAGCGGCAGTATGGCAGCACTGCCAGAAAGGCTTTTAAATGGGGGGGGAAAAAGGAAACCAATAAATTTATGAGCTCTTTAAAGTCCTGAGGAGCACGGGAGCGACGGGGACAGGGTGATGGCGGCAGCTGGTGCTGCAGGCGTGTGGCCAGCCTGGCTCACTGGGGTAAGAGCATGGTCTGGGGTGCAGGATCTGGCCCCAGCAGCTGGGTCCCAGCTGGTGTGCTGAGCCGGGAAAGGCACCATTCCCACCCCTCACCACAAGAAGGATGTTGAGGCTCTGGAGCAAGTCCAGAGAAGAGCCACGAAGCTGGTGAAGGGGCTGGAGAACAGGCCCTATGAGGAGCAGCTGAGAGAGCTGGGGGGGTTAGCCTAGAGAGGAGGAGGCTGAGAGGAGACCTCATCACTCTCTACAACTACCTGAAAGGAGGTTGTAGAGAGGAGGGAGCTGGGCTCTTCTCCCAAGTGACAGGGGACAGGACGAGAGGGAATGGCCTCAAACTCCACCAGGGGAGATTTAGGCTGGAGATTAGGAGGAAGTTTTTCCCACAGAGGGTCATTGGGCACTGGCAGAGGCTGCCCAGGGAGGTGGTTGATTCACCTTCCCTGGAGGTGTTTAAGGGACGGGTGGATGAGGTCTTGAGGGACATGGTTTAGTGTTTGATAGGAGTGGTTGGACTGGATGATCCGATGGGTCCCTTCCAACCTGGTTGTTCTATGATTCTATGATCCTATAAATACTCCAGGAGCTTTAAATTCTCCCAACAAAGCTGGGGTGGCCATGATGATGATGGATGCTCGGGGCACAAGGCAGAGCTGGGATCAGGCCCTCCCCCATCCCAGCTCCAGCAGCCAGTGGAGCAGAATGGGATGTTTCACTGGGGTGGGGGGTACTGGGGGTCCTTTCCCGAGGTGCCGGGGTCCTACCGTCCATGTCGAGGCGCTGGATGATGACCTCCAGCTCCACCTCGTTGGGCATGTAGCCCAGTGAGCGCATGGCCGTGCCCAGCTCCTGCTTGGAGATGAAGCCATTGCCGTCCCGGTCGAACACCTTGAAGGCTTCTCGGATCTCTGCAGGGAGAGTAGGGGTGAGTCCAGATGCCATCCCAGCCCCAGTCCACACGGCTCCCCTGTGGGCAGTGCTGGTGACCCCTAACAAACCTCCCATCCCTCTGGTCATCATGGGGTTCGCCCTGCAGAGGGGAAACTGAGGCACGGCAAGAGGGGATAAAAGCTCCCACCAGGCATCGCTCTGTGTCCCTGTCCTCTGGAGGGTGTAATGGGCTGGGGAAGGGGAAGAGTAGGGGAAGAGGAGGAGGGTTTGGGTGCTAGAGTCCCAGGATGGGATGCAAAGCAGTGGGGGGTGGGGGGGCTGTGCACACCCCACACCTCTCCCAAAGCAACCCAAGGTCTTTGCTTCAACTCCAGCCACCCACGCGCAGCACCCAGCCCGGCCTTGCCACCAACAAACCCTCCAGAGCCAAAAATAAAAGGCATTATTGTCGGACTCGATGATCCGATGGGTCTCTTCCAACCTGGTTGTTCTATGATTCTATGATTCTGCCCCCAAAACGCCTTCCTTGGCCGTGCCTGAGCTCGAGGGGGGAAGCTGCAAGTGGGGAGACCCCCAGGCTGCTGCAGGACTCAGCTTCCCCAGCACCCGCATCTTCCCCTTGGGGACTTTGCACCCGTCCCAAGGTTACAGGATTGGTGCCAGAAATGAGAGAGAGCTGAGAGAGCTGGGGTTGTTTATCCTGGAGAAGAGGAGGCTGAGAGGAGACCTCATTACTCTCTCCAACTACCTGAAGGGAGGTTGTAGAGAGGAGGGAGCTGGGCTCTTCTCCCAAGGGACAGGGGACAGGACAAGAGGGAATGGCCTCAAGTTCCACCAGGAGAGATTTAGGCTGGAGATTAGGAAAACATTTTTCAAAGAAAGGGTCATTGGACACTGGAACAGGCTGCCCAGGGAGGGGGTTGATTCACCTTCCCTGGAGGTGTTTAAGGCACAGGTAGATGAGGTCCTGAGGGACATGGTTTGGTGTTAGATAGGAATGGTTGGACTAGAAGATCCGATGGGTCCCTTCCAACCTGGTTGTTGTATGATTCTATGATTCTATGATTCTATCACCCACCCAAAAGCCTCATGGTGCCCATCGGCTCCATCCTGCTGCTTTGGGGCAGCATCTATTTGGGTTTTGTTGCCTTTTGGAGGAGTTTCTGCCTTTTTTATGCCTCCTGACACTCCAGGTTGCTGGGAAAGAAGGGACCAGGAGGGTTTGTGTGGGCAACACCAGGAAGCTGAGCTGGGATGTCAGTGCCCTCTCCCTTCGCCAGGCAGCAAAGTCTTCGACAGCTGCCAGAGGATTCGTGCCGGAGGAGCACAGCTGGAGAAATAGGCTGAGAACTTTGAGTTTGGGGAGAAAACCCCATGTAAGGTTGTGCTTTTGATCTCCAGCACTTGGGGACATCCCTGCCTGGATGATGCCCATCAGGGACACCTTAGAATGCATTTTGGGTGAGTTCGGAGGGAGTTGAGCCTGTCAGACCGATGGGTAAAGCTTCTCTGTGGCTGATGTCTCTGCCTTGATACAGGGATAATCCTGCTCCCCCCTGTGCTCACGGGGAGCCCCACTCCAACCTCAGCACCCCGAAAATTCATCCTTCGAGGCTGCTCATCCCATGTTGTTTCCCTGTCACCCAGCTCAGGCTGCTGGAGAAAAGGAAGGACATGCCCTGACAATGGCCAAAAACAGGGTCCCAACAGGTTGTCCCCACCGGTTGGAGCCCCCTAACCCTTGATGGCCCATCTTCATCCCTGTTCCCATCTCCACCACTATCTCTGTTCCCATTCCCATCCTTATTTCCATCCCTATTCTCATCCATGTCCCTGTCCCATCCCTGTCCCTGTCCTGTCTTCATTCTGTTCCCATTTCCATTCTTAGTCCCATCTTTTCTTCCCCATTCCTATTCCTACTCCCACTTCCACCCCTATTCCCATCCTTATTTCCATCCCTGTTCCCATCCATATCCCTGTCCCATCCCCATCCCTGTCCTGTCCCCATTCTCATTCTTAGTCCTATCCTTGCCTCCCTATTCCTATTCCTATTCCCCCCCCAATTCCCATCCTTATTTCTACCCCTGTCCCCATCTCCCCCCCCATCCCTATCCTAATTTCCATCCCAGTCCCGACCCTGACCCCATCCCGCACTTGCGCCTCCTCAGCCCCAATGCGGAGGGCGGCTGTGGGGCCAGGAGTGGGTCTGGCTGTCACCAAGGTCCCCCAAAACTGGAGGGCGCCTGGAGAGAGGTGACAGCCCATCCTCTCCCCCTGCAGGTGTCTGGCGCCTCGTGGGGTCACCTTGGGGCTCCCGCTGCTGCCATCGATCCCACAGCCACGCGACCACAGGTGGGTGCTGGGGGGCACCCCAGGTGCCGCACGATGCTGGACGTATGCACACACATATGCACCAACACCTCGCAGTGACGCACACACACACACACACACACACACACACAACTTGCAGCAACGCTGCACTGGTGCACGCGCACAAACAAATGCCTTGTGGTGATGTGCTTGTGTGTGCACACGCAAACACACACAGCGTGCACACAAGCATATGCCTTGCAGTGATGCTCTTGCACATGCATGTGCACATACATCATGCAGCGATGCCGTGCTCCACGCACACCCTGCAGTGATGTTCTTGTGTGTGCACACACACACAGAGCTTACAGGGATGATCTTGTGCGTGCGCACACACACACACACTAACACTTTGCAGTGATGTTCTTGTGTGTGCACACACACACACAGAGCTTACAGGGATGATCTTGTTCACATACACACAGAGCTCACAGGGATGATCTTGTGCGTGCACACACACACACAAACACCTTGCAGTGATGTTCTTGTGTGTGCACACACACACAGAGAGCTTACAGGGATGATCTTGTGCGTGCGCACACACACAAACACCTTACAGTGATGTTCTTGTGTGTGCACACACACACAGAGCTTACAGGGATGTTCTTGTGTGCGCACACACACACACACACACACACACACACACACTAACTCCTTGCAGTGATGTTCTTGTGTGTGCACGCACATGCATAGCTTACAGGGATGATCTTGTTCACATACACACAGAGCTCACAGGGATGTTCTTGTGCATGCACACACACACACTAACACTTTGCAGTGATGTTCTTGTGCGTGCACACACACACAGAGCTTACAGGGATGATCTTGTGCGTGCGCACACACACACACACACACACAAACACCTTGCAGTGATGTTCTTGTGTGTGCACACACGTACATAGCTTACAGGGATGTTCTTGTGTGTGCACACACACCCAAAACCACCTTGCAGTGATGTTCTTGTGCATGCACACACACATACTAACACCTTGCAGTGATGTTCTTGTGTGTGCACACACACACACAGAGCTTACAGGGATGTTCTTGTGCGTGGACACACACAAACACCTTGCAGTGATGCTCTTGTGTGTGCACACACATACAGAGCTTACAGGGATGATCTTGTTCACGCACACACACACACACACAGAGCTCACAGGGATGATCTTGTTCACGCACACACACTCACACTAACACTTTGCAGTGATGTTCTTGTGTGTGCACACACACACACAGAGCTTATAGGGATGTTCTTGTGTGTGCACACACACACACAAACACCTTGCAGTGATGCTCTTGTGTGTGCACACACATACATAGCTTACAGGGATGATCTTGTTCACGCACACACACACACAGACCTCACAGGGATGATCTTGTTCACACACACACACACACACAGAGCTCACAGGGATGATCTTGTTCACACACACACAGAGCTCACAGGGATGATCTTGTTCACACACATACACACACAGAGCTCTCAGAGATGTTCTTGTGCATGCACATAGTCGCACACGCACGACCTGCATCCATGCTGTACTTGTGCAAGCAATGCTGTGTGCATGCACACACGACCACATTGCAGAGACGCTGCACGCGCACTCACGGGCACAAAACTTGCCATAATGCCACGCTCGTGCACACACGCACACAACACCGTCATTGCTGCAAGTTGCACGCACACACGTGCCAATGCCTTGCAGCGATGCACTTACGTGTGCGTGCGTGTGCACACCCATGCAGTTTGGAGCAGTGCATGCACAAGCAGCCACGTCACACACGTACACACACACAGACACACAATCATGCTGCAGCGACGTAGTTGCGTGTGCACAAACCCCCTTGCCATGAAGCCATAGTTGTGCACGCACACACACATTTGCACGCTGCACAGTGACACTCTACCTGTGTGCGCACGCACAACCACGTTGCAGCATTGCAGGCACACGCCAAGGGATGCAGCTGTGCATGCACAGACCATTGCGGTGACACTGTACTCGTGCACACACACACACACACGCATGCAGAAATGCACATGACCCCATGGCAGGGATGTGGGTGTGCGTGCACAGCCCCTTGCAGTGTGGCTGTAGTTGTGCATGCACACACACACACTCTCTCTGTCTGCAGCAGGGCTGTGCATGCAAACCTGTCCTGCTCCCAGGCTGTACATGTGCACACACAAACACACGCACATGCTGTAGCGAGGCTGTGTATATGCACACGCATACACACATGCTGCAGTGAGGCTGTGCATGTGCATACACACACATACATACACACACATACTGTAGTGAGGCTGTACATGTGCGCGCGCACACACACACACACACGCTGCACTGAGGCTGTACATGAGCACACACACACACACACACTGTGCAGCAAGGCTGTACATGTGCACACACACACACACACACACACTCACGCTGCAGCGAGGCTCTGTGCACACATGCAGAGGTGTGTGCCTGCACAGCGGGGACCGGACAGAGGTGTGTGCTCGCGCTTGCACACACACAACCCCTGCAGTGAGGCCGTCAATGGGCACGTCAGCGCACACGCACGACACCTGCAGAGCTGGGGGCACACGCGCTCGCCCTCTCGCACACCCGCTGGGAACCTGTCTCCCTGACTGCTCGGAGCTCCTGGCCAGGCTGTGGGGCCGAAGCCCACCCGGTCTGGGGACTCTGTGCCTCAGTTTCCTCATCGGGACTCCCCAGGCCTGACGCTGAGCCCCCTCCAACCTCTCCCGTGGGCACAGCAGGGAGGCTGCTCTGTGCCTCAGTTTCCCCTGTGGTGTCAGGGATGCGGTGAGGTCCACGAGTGCTGCTTCCCCGGGCAGAGTGGGGCTCCCTGGGGAGAGATGGGGCAGCCTAGCGGCACCAGAAGAGCTCATCCCACTAAACTTTTTTGGGGGGCAGAAAAAGCCAATGCGGTGACGGTGAGCTGAGCCCAGCCCGGCTCACGGCACGGGTGGCAGAGTCCCACGGGTGCTCCTGTTGGCCGGAGCCTGGTAGGTACTGGGATCACCATGCCCGGGGAGGTGACATAGGTGACACAGGTGACATGGGTGATACAGGTGACATGGGTGATACAGGTGATACAGGTGCCGCGAGTGGCAGCCCCTTCGCTGCCCCTGCCGCTGTCATATTATGACAGCAGGGAAGGTGGCTCTGCCACGCTGGGTGGGGGGGGGGGGGTCAGGTCCCTGCTGTGTCATTTGTCACCGTGATGACACCAGGACAGCACCCACCCCCCCCCCCCCCAACTCCCAGGACCCACTACCACTCATTCCCGACTCTCTCCCATCCATCCATGTATCTATCCATCCATCCATCCATCCATCCATCCATCCATCCATCCATATATACATACATACATCTATCCCTCCATCCATTCATCCATCCATCTATCCATTCATACATACATACACATATACATACATACACATATACACACATACATACATACATCTATCCCTCCATCCATCCATCCATCCACCCATCTATCCATCCATCCATCCATCCATCCATCCCTCCATCCATTCATCCATCCATCTATCCCTCCATCCCTCCAACCCTCTATCCATCCATCCATCCATCCATCCATCCCTCCATCCATTCATCCATCCATCTATCCCTCCATCCCTCCAACCCTCTATCCATCCATCCATCCATCCATCCATCCATATATACATACATACATCTATCCCTCCATCCATTCATCCATCCATCCATCTATCCATTCATACATACATACACATATACATACATACACATATACACACATACATACATACATACATACATCTATCCCTCCATCCATTCATCCACCCATCTATCCATCCATCCATCCATCCCTCCATCCATTCATCCATCCATCCATCCATCCATCCATCCAACCCTCTATCCATCCATCCATCCATCCATCCCTCTATCCCTCCATCCATCCCTCCATCCATCCCTCCATCCGCATCCCGCTCACCTTCCTACAGCACCAGGAGGAGGGGGACTCTTCCCCCGGCCCCTCCACCCCCCCAAAGCCCCAGGTTGTTCCCCCCCCCAAAGCCCCAGGTTGTCCCCCCACAAAGCCCCATGGTGCCCCCCCCCAGCCCCGTCCCTGCCCCTCTCACCCTCCAGCTCGTCCTCGGGGATCTCCACCGGGTGCTGCTCGGCGAGGATGTTGGGGACGGTGTAGATTCCCCGGTACATCAAAGCCGCCGTCACCGGGTGGAAAGGCATCTTCGGGGCTCCCCGAATCCCAAAGAAAAAAAAAAAAAAAAAAGCAAAAACCAAAAAACAACCCCAAAACCCCCCAAACAACCAAACCCCAAAGTTTCCACCCCGTGTGGGGAGGGCGGGGGGGGGGGAGGGCGATGCTAAAGCCAAGTTAGGGTACCCGCCGCCCCCCCAGCCCTGCACCCCCCGTCCTGAGGGCGCTCCGGGGGCTGGAGCCCCTCACCGGGGACTCGGGGCTGCGGGCTTGGTTTTGGGGGGGGGGGGGACGGGGGGAGTTGAGGGGGGGGGGGGCTCTCCGAGCCGGATGAAAGAGGGGTGTGCGGGCGGCTTCCCCCTCTCACGTACCCTCCCGAAGTGCGAGCGGGAGGCGAAAAGCATCCAGGCGGCGGCTAAATGCCGGCGGGGGGGGCCGGCGCTGGCCATGCCGCCCCGCATCCCCCCCGGCCCCGCTCCCCGCTGGGGCCCGGCATGGCGGGGCCGAGGCCGAGCCCGGCCTCTTCTTCCTCCTCTTCCCTCCTCCTCCTCCTCCTCCTCTTCTCCGCCGCCGCCGCCGAGTGTCCCGGGGCTCAGCCCCCGGCGCCGTCCCCCCCCCCCCCCCCCCAACCCCCGCCCGCCCCGAGCATCCTCAAGCTCCGCATCCCGCATCCCGCGGGCGGGTTCGCAGAGCTCCCGCCTGCCGAGTGGGGCTGGGGGCAGGGGGGGGCAGGCTTGGGGGGAGACCCACCCCCTCACCCCCCCCCAAACCCCCTTCCCAGCTCGGAGTTGGGAGGGGGGAGTTGCGGCAAAACTGGTGGCACAACCCCCCCCGGGAGCATCCCCTGCCCCGGGGATGGGGACCAGGCGGTGGAGGAGGAGGAGGAGGAGGAGGAGGGGGGGGGGTGCAGCACCCCCTGTCCGGCCGCTCGGCAACCTGGAGGCTCCACAGGCAGCACCCCAGGCTGCTAGCACCCCAAGGTCCCCACTTTTGGCACCTCATTTCTAAGAAGTTGGCACCTTAGGGTCTCCCCACACAGCACCACAGGTCGCCAGCACCCCAAGGTCTCCATATGCGGCACCCCAGGCTGCCAGCGCCCCAAGGTCCCCGCTTTTGGCACCTCATTTCTAAGAAGCTGGCACCCTAGGGTCTCCCCATGCAGTACTGTAGGTTGCCAGCACCCCAAGCTCTCTGCTTTCGGCACTCTGGCTCCAGCCAGTCAGGACCACAGGGTCTCCCATGCAGCTCCCCAGGCTGCTAGCACCCCAAGGTCCCCACTTTTGGCACCTCATTTCTAAGAAGTTGGCACCCCAGGGTCTCCCCACATGGCACCACAGGTCGCCAGCACCCCATAGTCTCCACATGTAGCTCCCCAGGCTGCCAGCGCCCCAAGGTCCCTGCTTTTGACACCCCATCTCTAGGCAGTCGGCACCCCAGGATACCCACAGGCAGCACTGTTGGTTGCCAGCGCCCCAAGGTGCCTGCATTTGGCCCCCCAGCCCCAGGCAGTCAGCACCCTAGGGTTCCCCCATGCAGCACCCCAGGCTGCTAGCACCCCAAGGTCCCTGCTTTTAGCACCTCATTTTTAAGAAGTTGGCACCCCAGGGTCTCCACATGCAGCACCACAGGTTGCCAGCACCCCAAGGTCTCTGCTTTTGGCACTCCAGCTCCAGGCAGTCAGCACCCCAGGGTCCCCCCATGCAGCACCCCAGGCTTCTAGAACCCCAAGGTCCCTGCATTTGACACCCCAGCTCTGGGCAGTCAGCACCCCAAAGTCTCCATATGCAGCACCCCAGGCTGCCAGCACCCTAAGGTCCCTGCATTTGGCACCCCAGGATCCCCACATGCAGCACCATAGGTTGCCAGCACCCAAAGGTCCCCACTTTTGGCACCTCATTTCTAAGAAGTTGGCACCCCAGGGTCTCCCCACATGGCACCACAGGTCGCCAGCACCCCATAGTCTCCACATGTAGCTCCCCAGGCTGCCAGCGCCCCAAGGTCCCTGCTTTTGGCAATCCCATCTCTGGGTAGTCAGCACCCCAAAGTCTCCACATGCAGCACCCCAGGCTGCTAGCACCCCAAGGTCCCTGCTTTTGGCAATCCCATCTCTGGGTAGTCAGCACCCCAAAGTCTCCACATGCAGCACCCCAGGCTGCTAGCACCCCAAGGTCCCTGCTTTTCGCACCTCATTTTTAAGAAGTTGGCACCCCAGGGTCTCCCCATGCAGCACTGTAGGTTGCCAGCACCCCAAGCTCTCTGCTTTCGGCACTCTGGCTCCAGCCAGTCAGGACCACAGGGTCCCCCATGCAGCGCCCCAGGCTGCTAGCACCCCAAGGTCCCCGCTTTTGGGACCTCATTTCTAAGAAGTTGGCACCCCAGGGTCTCCCCACATGGCACCACAGGTCGCCAGCACCCCATAGTCTCCACATGTAGCTCCCCAGGCTGCCAGCGCCCCAAGGTCCCTGCTTTTGACACCCCATCTCTAGGCAGTCGGCACCCCAGGATCCCCACAGGCAGCACTGTTGGTTGCCAGCGCCCCAAGGTCCCTGCATTTGGCCCCCCAGCCCCAGGCAGTCAGCACCCTAGGGTTCCCCCATGCAGCACCCCAGGCTGCTAGCACCCCAAGCTCCCCACTTTTGGCACCTCATTTCTAAGAAGTTGGCACCCCAGGGTCTCCACATGCAGCACTGTAGGTTGCCAGCACCCCAAGGTCTCTGCTTTTGGCACTCCAGCTCCAGGCAGTCAGCACCCCAGGGTCCCCCCATGCAGCACCATAGGCTGCCAGCACCCAAAGGTCCCCACTTTTGGCACCTCATTTCTAAGAAGTTGGCACCCCAGGGTCTCCCCACGCAGCACCCCAGGCTGCCAGCACCCCAAAGTCCTCACTTTTGTCACCCCCTTTCTGGGCAGCCTTCACTGCCAGATCCCCACAAACAGCACTGCAGGCTGCCAGCACTCCGAGGTCCCCACGCGCAGCACCCCAATATCTCCACACAAGGCACCTCATCTCCAGGCAGTCGTCACCTCAGGGTCCCCACATGTAGCGTCCCATGATGCAGGCAGCCTGGGATCCCTGCAAGCAGCACCCCAAGTTCCCCCCCCCTCTCCTCAGCACTCCATGTGCAGACACTTGTCACCCCAATGTCCCCATACTCAGCAGCTCAGGACGTCATCACCCCGAGGTCCCCATATGTGGAACTCTGTGCCTGGGCAGTCATCACCCCCATATCCCCCAGCGTCCCCGCCCTTGGCAGACCAAGCTGTCAGCACCCCAATGTCCCTGCACCCCATGTCCAGGCAGTTGTCACTCGAGGGTCCCTGTACTGGGCACCACTGGGCTGCCAGCACCCTGAGGTCCCCACACACAGCACCCCAGGCTTGGGAACTGGTCACCCCAGCGTCCCCCGAGCGCTGTGGGGTGGGGACACCATGGCTGGACTCCCTCGCACCAAGAAGGTGCAAGCCATGAGCCATGGAAGAGGAGCCAAGCAAAGCCCTCTGTCCCCATCCCTGTTCCAGTCACCCCCAAGCCCTGGTCACATTTTTCGCCTTTTTTCTCACTTTGTCATTGATTAATCACAGTCGGGCTCACGCGCCAGGGTGGCTCAGGGTTGTGCCATGTCCCTGTGGCATCCGTGTCCCCATGGCATCTGTGGCTTCCCTGGCCTTACGGAATCTGTGTCCCCTCTGCACCTCAATCCCCAGGCAGGGACACTCCCCACGATCCAGCTCCCCTCTCCTCTCAAATCCCACCATCCGTCCCTCTGGGCTTGTCTTCGCAGGCAGGGATTCCCTCCCCAGACCCCAACCCGTTGGGAGGGGGGGGTGACAGTGTCCCCAAACCTGGTGACATCTCCCTGCATGGGCATCAGGTGCTCATCCAAACACTGAGAGTTCTTGAGAGAGATGGGGAAACCGAGGCACAGCCAGACAGGCTCCAGATGTGCTTCTCATGTCGGGACCATCACAAGAACTCCCAGCATTTTGGAAAGGGATTCCTACCACTCCAACCCCTTCCCTCAAATCCCCCTTGGGGGTCCTGCAGCCACGTGCTCAGCTTCGTTCAAGGTTTCTGGGAATTCGGCAGCTCCCACTTTCTTCCCTCTGCACCAAACCTTCCACCTCCCATGGGAGCATCACTGGGACCCCACGTTGGGGTTCCCCAAAATCCTTCCCCAGCCACTCTTGCTCTGCAGTCGGTTGGCTTTAACCAGCTGGGGTCCCCTTTAAGCTATTTTTTGGCTGCGAGAGATTTCCTTCTCCGGCAGCAGCGGAAAATCCACTACGGCCACACTCCAGAGCTGGGGAATCTCAGGGCTGAACAAATCCCTGCTGCTGCTGTGGTGTCGGATCCCAGGGCTGGATCCTTCCTCCAGGGATGTCACAGCTTGGGGATGGCTTTTCCCATCCCTTCAGAGGCTCAGGGTGACATTACTCATTACTCACTACCTCATTACTCTCTACAACTACCTGAAGGGAGGTTATAGAGAGGAGGGAGCTGGGCTCTTCTCCCAAGTGACAGGGGACAGGACAAGAGGGAATGGCCTCAAGCTCCATCAGGGGAGATTTAGGCTGGAGATTAGGAGGAAGTTTTTCACAGAAAGGGTCATTGGGCACTGGAATAGGCTGCCCAGGGAGGTGGTTGATTCACCTTCCCTGGAGGTGTTTAAGGGACGTGTGGATGAGGTCTTGAGGGACTTGGTTTAGTGTTTGATAGGAATGGTTGGACTCGATGATCCGATGGGTCCCTTCCAACCTGGTTGTTCTATGATTACAGCACGTGGTGAGTAGGGGAGTCTCCAGGGTCTGATACAGTGGTTGTGCTCCCACAGGGGGAGGATGCTGATGATGATAAGCGACTTTTGAGGAGAAAACGGCCCCAAAAGGCAAAGTAGCCTAATTGAAAGTCTTATTTCTTAGCATATCAATTTGATCATCAATGTTACTTAAGTTGCCTTCCCAATGAATTCTCCTCTTGCCCACCAGAGGCCCCAGGGTGGAAACCCATTAATTTCCCCCCACCCGGCAGGAATAATAGTCACAGTTTCTGAGGTTTTTTTATTTTCCCCAGATCCCTGAGGGAGCTCTCCATGCTCGGCAGCAGCAGGAACCTGTCGGAACATCCTTCCCTGCACATGGAGGAGGCAACTGGTCGATCCCAGATCCCACTTCTTCATCCCTAGGGATGGAGGGCGTGAGCACGCAGCGGCACAGTGGAAAATGAGAATTAAACAACGGCTTAATTGCATTTGAAGTCTTGATTGGTTTTTTTGGTCATTAGGGAGCAGCAGCAGAGCAGCCTCGATGTTCCCCTGGAGACTCCCATCCTGCTCTCTTCCTCATGGGATGAAGGCTGGGACCTTCCCCCAGTGCAACCTGCACCACTGTCCCCTGTTCTGACCCACGTCTTCGATTTCCTTATTTATTTTCATAGAACCATAGAACAACCAGGTTGGAAGGGACCCATCGGATCATCGAGTCCAACCATTCCTATCAAACACTAAACCATGTCCCTCAGGACCACATCTACCCGTCCCTTAAACACCTCCAGGGAAGGTGACTCAACCACCTCCCTGGGCAGCCTATTCCAATGCCCAATGACCCTTTCTGTGAAAAACTTCCTCCTAATCTCCAGCCTAAATCTCCCCTGGTGGAGCTTGAGGCCATTCCCTCTTGTCCTGTCCCCTGTCCCTTGGGAGAAGAGCCCAGCTCCCTCCTCTCTACAACCCGCTTTCAGGTAGTTGTAGAGAGTAATGAGGTCTCCTCATTTTGGAGTGAGAAGCTCAGAATTGGTTTTCTCCATCACCATGAGCTGAAATAGTGTGGTGGAGGCGGTGGCGACCTGAAACCCCAGGGATTTCAGCTTGAAACCACAACCGGGTGATTTACACGTTTCCCTCGCCACTGGGACATTTCACGTGTCCCTCTTCATCATTCCTCTGTTATTTTATTAGCAGTTCCTCGTCAAGTTCTCCTTTTATTTCTGAGGGTTCGGGCCAGCCTCGCCAGCAGTTCAGCATCACCTCTCCCCCATCCCCTCATCCCTCCCCAGTGGCACCACCTTCCCAACACTCCCTAATTTGCTGGTCCCACTAGTGAGGTGGGAGAGGAGCAACCCGCTTCCATCGTTTTGTGCCTTATTTGCAGCTCTGGGAAAGTCTTCCTCTCCAGAGCTCCTGAATTCACATCCCAGCATCAATGTCTTCATTTCTCTCAGCAAGACCGGAGGGGGAGTTTGAAGGAATAAAGCCACCCTGGCATGTGGACAGGGCGGATTTCTCTTTAATTATCCCCACCTCCTCCTTTTTCTCTGGCAGGGCTGGGATCCCCTCCTTGATCCCCACCGGCTCCTGCCCAGCGGAGGCTCCTGCGCTGGATCTTCTCCCTGTCCCGAGCACAATGTGGATTTGAGTCTTCACCAGTCCAGTCTCTGCTGTGTCTCCTCACGGAAATTCCAAGTTGTGCTTGTGGAGGAGAGAGAGGGAACCTGCCAGGGATGGGGAGGGAGATGGACATGAGATGAAGATGCGGACGAGCATGGGATGGCGATCCCTTGTAGGGTTGGGACTAGAGGTCTCTAACAGGGATGGGGATGGAGACAGGGATGAGGATGGAGATGGGAATAGAGGTGGGACACAGATAGAGATCCATCACAGGGCAGGGGATAAGGATGAGGATGGGAAATGGGACAAGGATGTGGATGGGTATGAGAGCGGAGATGAACATGGGATGGGATGGACCCTTCACTGGGATGCAGAAGAGATGGGATGGGGATCCATCATAGGGATAGGGATGAGGATGGGGCTAGGGCTAAGGATGAGTATGTGGATGGGATGGAATGGGAACGGGGTGGGATGGGATGGACCCCTCCTGGGATGGAGAAGGGATGGGATGGGCATCCCTCATAGGGATAGGGATAAGGATGAGTATGTGGATGGGAATGATCATGGAATGGAATGGGATGGGATGGACCCCCTCACTGGGATTGGATGGGATGGACCCCTCACTGGGATGGAGAAGGGATGGGATGGGCATCCCTCATAGGGATAGGGATGAATATGTGGATGGGAATGATCATGGGATGGAATGGGATGGGATGGACCCCTCACTGGGATGCAATGGGATGGGATCGGATGGATCCCTCATTGGGATGGGATGGGATGGGGATCCCTCACAAGGATAGGGATGAGGATGGGGACAGGGATGAGGATGTGGATAGGGATAAGGATGAACATGGGGATGGGCACAGGGATGAACCTTAAGATGGGGTTGGGCATAAAGATGGGAAAAAGATAAAGATCTGCCACAGGGGAGGGATGAGGTTGGAAAGCTCATAGGGATGTAGAAACCTGCCAGGGATGAGGATGGGATGGTGTAAACTTGGGCTGTGTGTGCTCCAATTCCCCAGGATGAGCTGATGGATAACTCCCTGAGGGGCAGTGTGAGGATACTGGGGGCAGGGGGTGACACCGCAGTGTCCTCTGGGATGCTCACCTTGGGCGCAGGGAGGAGACTCGAGGGCCCAGGGTGGCTGTTGTGTCACTTTGAAGCCACCCACTGGCACGGAGCCCTCGGAGGCGCCGGAGGCATCAATCTCCCAGGGCCATTGCTGTCAGCTGGGTATTTAGCGAAATGTTTCTTAAATGAACGCTTGATGGAAGAAGAGGAATGACTGTAACGTACCGAGCCGCAAGGTTATCCCCACAGCCGCGCCGGCTGCCAGCTCCCCGTGCCCGCTCCTAAACACGGGGAGGGTGGCTGCGATAAAGAATCAGGAAGGGTTTGGGAGCCACTATCTGGTACAGTCACTGCTCTGACAAATCACACCCAGGATGGGGGAAACACTGGATAAAGCAATAAACCACCAACAGGTGGTTGGTGCAGGTGGGGAGGGAAAGGAGAATGGGAAAAGCTTGGAGAGCCTGGTTTAACTTGGGTCCACAATGGGGAGAATAGCCCCTCGGTGGAGGAGGAAAGACTTCGGTGCAGGAGGAATTTTTCTTTATGAAGAGGGGGGAAAACTGAAATCATAGAATCATAGAACAACCAGGTTGGAAGGGACCCATCGGATCATCGAGTCCAATCATTCCTATCAAACACTAAACCATGTCCCTCAGGACCTCATCCACCCATCCCTTAAACACCTCCAGGGAAGGTGAATCAACCACCTCCCTGGGCAGCCTATTCCAATGCCCAATGACCCTTCCCGTGAAAAATCTCCTCCTAATCTCCAGTCTAAATCTCCCCTGGTGGAGCTTGAGGCCATTCCCTCTTGTCCTGTCCCCTGTCCCTTGGGAGAAGAGCCCAGCTCCCTCCTCTCTACAACCTCCTTTCAGGTAGTTGTAGAGAGTAATGATGTCTCCTCTCAGCCTCCTCTTCAGTGATGACCCAGTGCCGTGATATTAGGGACCCAGTGATACCTGATGTCGGAGTGCCAGGGTCCAGAGGGATCCTTTGTCCTGATGCCAGCACCCAACAGTATCTGGTGCCTCAATCCCATGACCTGGTGGTACCCAGCATCGTGGTACCAGGACCTGGTTGTGTCCAGTACAAAGATGCCGGGATGAGATGGTACCCGGCGCCAGGATGACCAGACAAGGTGGTACCCGACAAGGTACCACCACTCTGATGGTGCCTGGGGTCCCTGCAGCAGGAGGAGGTGATGGGAGCTGGATTCCTGGTCCAGATCTGACCTCAGAGCTGTCCAAGCAGCTGCCTAAGTTGCCTGGGATAGAGGAGCTGCAGCCCAAGATGATTAACAGGGGAAAGAAAACGAAGAGTGTGGGACAAGGCGTGAAATCTGGCTAGTGAGATCCTGACCAAGGTGCCGTCTCCTTCTCCAGGGTCGTGTCCCCGTCAGGGCTGGCTGTGTGCTGGTCGGCGCTGTTGGCTCACACTCTTCCATGCCTGGAGAGATATTGGCTCTCGTGCTCTCCAGGCAGCAGCTCCCAGGATCTCCTGGGCACTGGTTGGACCCTAGTGTGCTGCTTGGTCCTTCACCAAACCTGCAAGGTTGCACACCTGGCTGCAGGTCCTGCACCAAACCACAGCATCCTGCATGCCCAGAGAGCTCCTGCATCCCACCACAGGGTCTTGCCTCCCACCCTGGGGTCCGTAGCCCACCACAGGGTCCTGCATCCCATCACATTTTGCATCCCCACCCTGCTCAGCCCAAGCAGCCTCCAGCGCTTCGTCCTCTGCTCATGGGGAAACTGCAGTGGCTGGAGAAGCTCCGCATGGGTTTTATTTATTGTGGTTGGACTCGATGATCCGATGGGTCTCTTCCAACCTGGTTGTTCTATGATCCTATTTCATAGTGTCCATACATCATCCCCTCTCTGGTGCTCGGGGGCACCTCCAGCACCAGTCCCCATCCTGGCTGGAGGTTTCAACTCTGGAGCTGTTGCTACTCTCCTGGCAACCCCACCCCTTTGCCCATTAAGCTACTAATTAAGTCACAGGGCTTTAATTACAGCTTTGTGGCTGCTGCCCCGGGGAGGTGCACTGAGCTCATCAGGTCTCTGCCTGGAGCAGGGTGGCTCTGGGTGCCATCCCCGTGGCTGGGATCTCCATCCCTGCAGCCATGAGACTGCTCCTCGAATCCTGTGTTCCGTTCTGGGCCCCTCACCACAAGAAGGATGTTGAGGCTCTGGAGCGAGTCCAGAGAAGAGCAATGAAGCTGGTGAAGGGGCTGCAGAACAGGCCCTATGAGGAATGGCTGAGAGAGCTGGGGGTGTTTAGCCTGGAGAAGAGGAGGCCTCATTGCTCTCTCCAACTACCTGAAAGGAGGTTGTGGAGAGGAGAGAGCTGGGCTCTTCTCCCAAGTGACAGGGGACAGGACAAGAGGGAATGGTCTCAAGCTCCACCAGGGGAGGTTCAGACTGGACACCAGGAAGAACATTTTTCACAGCAAGGGTCATTGGGCACTGGCAGAGGCTGCCCAGGGAGGGGGTTGAGACACCTTCCCTGGGGGTGTTTAAGGGACAGGTGGATGAGGCACTTAAGTACATGATTTAGTGTTTGATAGGAATGGTTGGACTCGATGATCCAATGGGTCTTTTCCAACCTGGTGATTCTATAATTCCAGTACTAGCTGCACCCAGTGCATCCTGCTGTGCTGCTGCGACAGCCTGGGCTGTAAAAAGCCATTTTGACTTCACTTTGGGCCAAATCCCCTGGCTGGGGGCTCCAACAGGCAGCACAGGGGCTGCATTATTGCCACCAGCAGCTGCAGGTAGCACTCCCACCACACTCTCCGCCTCCCTCACCCACTGCCTCCCAGCAGCCCCAAAATCTCCCCCTTTCCCCCATCACCATCCCTTTGCCAAAAAACACCCAAACCCATCCCACCTCCATCAGCCCTGGTTAAAGAAACAAAAAAAGAGAAATCCCCCTAGTTCAGTCACGGGCGCTCGAGGAGGAGCCCTCACCAGCAACTCTGGGCCTCTCAGGAACTCTAGGGTCTCACAGGCCCTGTGAGGAGCGACTGAGAGAGCTGGGGTTGTTTATCCTGGAGAAGAGGAGGCTGAGGGGAGACCTCATTACTCTCTACAACTACCTGAAAGGAGGTTGTAGAGAGGAGGGAGCTGGGCTCTTCTCCCTAGTGACAGGGGACAGGACAAGAGGGAATGGCCTCAAGCTCCACCAGGGGAGATTTAGGCTGGAGATTAGGAGGAAGTTTTTCACAGAAAGGGTCATTGGGCATTGGAATGGGCTGCCCAGGGAGGTGGTTGATTCACCTTCTCTTGAGGTGTTTAAGGGACGGGTGGATGAGGTCCTGAGGGACTTGGTTTAGTGTTTGATAGGAATGGTTGGACTAGAAGATCCGATGGGTCCCTTCCAACCTGGTTGTTCTATGATTCTATGATTCTGTGCCACCTCCCAGGGTTTTGGTGCCGCTGAGCAGATAAACAAGCGCAACCATCGCTGAGCACATCAAGTCGCTCAGAGCAGCCCCCAGGATCAGATCTTGCCTGGCCTCAGGGTCTTTCAGGCTGGACCATGGTTTGGTGAAGTCCCACCAGCAGCTCCAGCCTCACCACAAGGGTTTTTTCTGTAGTTAATTAAAAATTGAGGTCAATGCAGCTTTATCAGTTATTTATTCCAGGCATGCATCGGGGAGAGCCCCAGGGATGGCACTAGGGGAGCTAAGCCCCCCAGACACCCCAAACCTCAGGAGGATTTGCACTCAGCTGCTGGAGGAGCCCTGAGAAAGTGAGGACAGTGGGTACACTGATGTGACAGGGATGTGGAAGGCACCCCAGCCCCACTGGGAGCTGCCAGAGGGATCCAGGATCCCATAAAACCCTCTCCTTGCCTACAACTGCAGCAGCAAAGGGCTGAGTGACGTTCTTCCCAAAATAAAAGACCAAGCAAGTCCCAACTCCCCCTCCTAGTGCTCTGAATTTTTATTAAAACAAACGAGAATATGGTGATTTCTTCCGAGTACAACAATCCAGGGGAGCGGGACGCCGGCGGTGCCAGGTTGCCCCCAGCCGAATCGCAGCCCCACGCGGGGCAGTCGATCTGGTTGAAATAAAAAGGGCTCAGGACACGATCTACTGTGCGCTGAGCCCTGGGCTGACCCTCCAGCCAACTGCGGCGCGGCTGCAGGGCAGGGAAGGGGGTGGGAAGGAGGAATTGGGGTCCGCAGGGGATCCCCAGGGCAGCACCGGCTCCGTTCAAGGGTAAATTGCAGCTGAAGGGAGGTTTTCCCCGAGCGGAGGGAAGGATGTGGGGACGGAGACAGGAAAAAAGGTCAGGGCAACCCCGACCCCTGCGGCCACTGCCTTGGGGACAGAGCTGTGAGTGAAGGCACCCGATTGAGGACAGGCAGCTCGGGGATAGTGGCATCCCCAGGGAGGTTTGGAGGAGCTGGGGGACCCCAGGGGATGCTGGACCTGAGCACCCAGCTCCAGCGCAGCCCTGGCCTCGAGCCGCAGCTCTGTCACAGTTTGCAGGATAAAAAAGGTTCCATTTGGTTGGCACTAGCTGTTCTGCTCCTTATCCCTGCAGAGAGGAGGAGGAGATCTTCCTCCCCACCTGCTGCCCCTGCCTCCCCTCCCTCCTCCCCGCAGCTGGGGGGTCCCTGCAGCCACTGCTGTCCTGCCGCTCGCCTCCCACCTCTGCCAGGAGAGCCGGCGCGACAGCCCCTGATTTACAGCACTCTACTGGAACATGCTCTGCGTTCCTAATGGAGCTCCAGGCGCTGCCGGCGGGCTCCGGGCCGGCTCGCCGCTGGCACAAGCAGGACGGCATCCCCGGCAGGGGAGACCCTTGGGTATGCTCCTCCGCCGGCTGCCAGCCTGGGCACCCTGACCCCGGCACCGGTGGGAAGCGTGGAGGGTCAAGCCACAAAACTATATGCTAGGAGAGAAGAAAAAGGCTGGAAATAAAGGAGGGTGAAGGGACACTAAGCTAGAGAAGATCACAGTCTGTGGGCAGCTGGGGCCCAAGTCGGTTGGTGTGCAGAGTTTGCTGGGGAGCGATGCCCGGCTCCCCAGCCCCGGCTCGGGCACGGCAGGTGGCACCGGTGCGGAGTGGCTGTCGCTTCCTAGAGCTCCTCGAAGAAGGCCACGCGGGACTTGGTGCTCTGGAGGGTGAGCTGCAAGAGAGCAGAGGGGCGGCTGAAGGGGGACGGGGCTGACCCCCTCCTTCCCGCTGAGCTCCCAGTTTCATCCCCCTGGGAGGGCTGAGCAGGAGGGAGCTGCTGCCTTCATCCCCACCCGGCGCAGCCCCTGCCCCTCCAAGAAGGGAAGGTTGAAGCAGGGATGTCGCGAGCAGCCGCAAAGCCCAGGTCCCCTGCTGCAACAAGCACAGGCTGAAGCGGAGGGCAGAGCGAGGGGAGGCAGGAGGGGCTGGGGGAGCTCCCTGAGCCCAATCGCTGCTGCCGACACCACCTTCCCTCTGAGCAAAGCCAAACCAACCCCAGTTCAGGTTGCATTTGGGAAACACTGAGGAACCCCGACTGAAGGTGCCAGTCCTGCAGCACCTCAACGTGGCAAAATAAAACCCTCAGGCCTCAGTGTGTTCCTTCCTTTCCTTGCCCTGGCGATGGAGAACAAGGCTGTAAGAGAAACAACCTCCAGTAGCTGATGACAGAGGCAGAACCATGCTAGACACTAAAACTACAGCTCACCATGAGGTGCCTTGGGCCAGCTAGGTGCACGTCACCCTCTGTCACCAGTTAGCAACCATCCCCTATCCCGTATTTCATGCCTTGATGGGATAGGAGTTCATGCCCAGTGTGATAAAAGCCTCCACATCATGGTTTGCCACCTCTGTTCCAGCACCAGTGTGGGTCTGACGCCTTCCTCTGACCCCAGGACCTGACCCAGACCTGCTCCTTCCATCCTGCAGGAGGACAGAGCTGGAGAGCCCTCACATGCAGGACAGTGTCCTCAGAGCCTCTGCAGGACTTGGAAACCCAGCCCAGAAATGATTTTTTGCAGCGCATCTGAGAAAGAACATCCCACGGAAGAGCCGCGAGCCCATCTCTGAAAGGGCCAACTGAGAGATGAAAGAAACATCCTCAGCCGCGAGGAATAAATCCGAGTATTTGCAGATAAGCACCCAAAGGAGTGTGGTGGGAGAAGTGCCACTTCCAACCAGCTGCTGAATCACTGCAAGAGTTTGCCAAACAGCCAGCTAATTGCGAAGGCTTCGTTTCAGCTGGATTAAGCAGTGGTGCCTTCCGCTGGGGATGCCGGTTTTGCTGAAGCAGGAATCCTGGGATCACGTTACAGTGAGTTAAGTCCCGCAATGGAGCTGCCAAGCTCTTCCCCCTCCCTGCTTCCCCCCACGGCCTTTCCTTGGTAATTCCTTCACAGCTCTAATGCCATTTGGAAAAGGGCTGTACTGCAGAGGAGATTTCTGCAGGGGTTTAATACCCTTTGCTGGCAGCAGCTCCTGGGCCAGGGATTTCTCCTTCTCCACAGCATTCCCTCCGCAGCTTGATGGAAGGTGGATGAGATGGGACAGGAGCTCTTCCAGCACGAATCCCACCCGTGATTCCAAGCAGGCATCTGGCTGGACCACAGGGCAGAGAATTTCATAGAATCATAGAATCACCAGGTTGGAAGAGACCCACCGGATCATTGAGTCCAACCATTCCTATCAAACACTAAACCATGTCCCTCAGGACCTCATCTACCTGTGCCTTAAACACCTCCAGGGAAGGCCAAACAACCACCTCCCTGGGCAGCCTATTCCAATGCCCAATGACCCTGAACTGGATGATGTTTAAGGTCCCTTCTAATCCAACCCTTCTCCGAGTCCCCTCCGCACACGCTGAGTGGACATCACAGCATGCAGCGTGGTCCTTCCCTGTGAGTCGACCTGATGCAAAGGTGAGGATTGGTCCCTGGAAGTGGGTGAGAGGCATCCTGGGGCTGGAGGGGTCGAGCAGTCCCACGCATCTGCATGAGCACCAGCGCTCACAGCAGAGCCCATAGCCTGAAACGGGGCATCTTCACTCTCCCGTTTCACTTGGGGAGACCTCCGAGAGGCCAGACACCCTCCAAGGAAGAACTTGACTTCCCAACACCCAGCCCCAAAAGCTGGATGAAAGTGTCCCAGCACCTCCTTGCTGGCAGTGCCGCCCCCGGGAAAGTGCAGCAAGGGCAATGCAAACTCATAGAATCATAGAACAACCAGGTTGGAAGAGAACCATTGGATCATCGAGTCCAACCATTCCTATCAAACACTAAACCAAGTCCCTCAAGACCTCATCCACCTGTGCCTTAAACCCCTCCAGGCAAGGTGACTCAACCACCTCCCTGGGCAGCCTATTCCAATGCCCAATGACCCTCTGTGTGAAGAACTTCCTCCTAATCTCCAGCCTAAATCTCCCCTGGTGGAGCTTGAGGCCATTGTGCTCTGATAGACAAAAGATTGCAACAGCTACAACCACTGATGAGGCAGCGAGGGAGGATGTTTCGCTCAGGCTTATAAGGGAGAATCGACTGGTGTGAGTCTGCTCTCTGCCTTTAGCTATGTGCAGTTCCCCATTAATCCCCCACAAGCTTTTGCGGTGTCAGGGTAGCTCGAAGCAGGCAGCAGCTTCTGTGCCCAAAGCTCTGCCTTCCCAAGAAATGCCACTGCAGCGCCGCAGGATGCACACAGAGGCAGCGTTCCGAGGGCATCCAGCAAAGGTGCGAGAGAAAGAAGAGATGCAGCCCTGCTCTTGCACCAGCGGTTTTCACCTGAGACTTTCAAAGGCTCCCCAGGATGCTCAGTGTTGCTTTTTTCTAACCTATTCAGGGAAACTGAGGCAGACGAAGAGCAGCCCAGCTGCGGGCTGAAGGGAGCCAGGGCAAAGCTGAGTCTTGATGAGGAGGGGGTTCCATAGAGAGGTGCAAGTGTTGGACAGGACAAGAGGGAATGGCCTCAAGCTCCGCCAGGGGAGATTTAGGCTAGAGATTAGGAAGAAGTTTTTCACAGAAAGGGTCATTGGGCATTGGAATAGGCTGCCCAGGGAGGTGGTTGATTCACCTTCCTTGGAGGTGTTTAAGGCACAGGTGGATGAGGTCTTGAGGGACTTGGTTTAGTGTTAGATAGTAATGGTTGGACTCGATGATCCGATGGGTCCCTTCCAACCTGGTTGTTCTATGATTCTATGATTTCCAAGAAGACCATGCCCTGCTGCTGGGTAGCACTCAGCACCAGCCAGATGGTGCCATCTGAAAGGTGAAGACCACAGGGCTGTTTCCCTCAGCCCCCATCTCTCATCACTTCCACGCGATGCACTGGCTGCTTCCAGGAGGCTTGTGCAATGCTGGCACCTGGGCAGGAGGATTTCTTCCCATTTCATAGAATCATAGAACAACCAGATTGGAAGAGACCCACCGGATCATCAAGTCCAACCATTCCTATCAAACAATAAACCAAACCCCTCAAGATCTCATCCACCCATGCCTTAAACACCTCCAGGGAAGGTGAATCAACCACCTCCCTGGACAGCCTATTCCCATGCCCAATGACCCTCTGTGTGAAAAACCTCCTCCTAATCTCTAGCCTAGATCTCTCCTGGCAGAGCTTGAGGCCATTCCCTCTTGTCCTGTCCCCTGGCACTTAGGAGAAGAGCCCAGCTCCCTCCTCTCTACAACCTCCTTTCAGGTAGTTGTAGAGAGTAATGAGGTCTCCCCTCAGCCTCCTCTTCTCCAGGCTAAACACCCCCAGCTCTCTCAGCCGCTCCTCATAGGGCCTGTTCTGCAGCCCCTTCACCAGCCTCATCGCTCTTCGCTGGACTCGCTCCAGAGCCTCAACATCCTTCTTGTGGTGAGGGGCCCAGAACTGGACACAGTATTCAAGGAGCGGCCTCACCAGCTCTGGCTATCTTCACCCCCTGTAGCTCAGAGGGTATTAGAAAAGCATCCCCTGAGCAGGATACGGGCACGACTGCCGTTAGCAGGAGCCAGGATACTGCTACAAGCTTGGCAATGGCTTTGACAGAGGAAGGGGACAGCAATTCCAAGCTGCTCTACCCACACAGCTTAGGCACCTCGGACAGCCACCAGTGGGACCTCCTGCACTGGGAAATGGGCATCGGGGCTGCCCGGCAGCTCTCCAGCAGCTGCCTTCTCACATCTGATTACAGTCAGGCGCATGACTAAGTAGAGAGGAAATTAAAATCGCTCTTGACTGCACACTGACTCTCCACCACCCAGGCTCTGCTTCGCCTGGAGGGAAACCTCCCCCTCCTTCCTTATTCTTTATTTCAGTCTTGTTTTGGTTGCTGTTGAGCAACTGCAGGCAGGGCTATCCTCACTCGCGTCGCAGGCAGCGCTCAGGTGAGCTCTGCTGCCGGCCGGCATCGTGCTATTGCCCGTGGCCATCGCTCTTGCCAGCGAGTGTGGCACAGCTGCAGCCCGGCTGCAGCACAGGAGGGAACTCAAGAGATCCATGGGAGTAAGAGGGGCAGAGGGAAGCTCCTCAGGGCTGCAGGTCCCCTGGTAGCCCGGTTCATCCCAGCCAAGCACACCCCCATCTCACTTTGGCTGCAAAAACGCAAGCCCCAAACAGCTTTTTGCAGGGAAATCCCACTCCCTTGCACAGGGAGCAACTGGGTTTGCTCTTTTCTTCTCCCCAATAGCAGCCCTGCTCCAGCCTCTCCATTATCTCCATTGGGAAAGCCCTAAGGTGGCCTCCATCACCACCACAAACTCTCCATGCCCTCTGCCTCCCCCATTTGCCCAGGCAGGAGAGGATAAATAAATCTCTGTGCCCATGCCACAACGCTGTGCGGGCGAGGCAGAGTGATTAAGAGCAAGTTACACTGTCGTCAGCGCAGAGAAGGGGAAAAAAAATTGATTTACAAGCAGTATTATGATAATCTCCTTTCTGCAGGAGGGAGGGTGGGCTCCACAATGCGCTACCAGAGCCATCAAAGAAAATTTAGAGAGAGAGCGTGCAATTAAGCGGCCAGAGCTCAAATGAATCAAGATATGAGAAGAGGAAGAGTTCCACTCCCTGCACTCCTGTGCTGGCGCTCCTCTGAGCTCTGCTTCTACCCAGAGCTGCTGGGCTGATTTGAGTGAAGAAAAACAGCCAAATAAAAGCAATGCAATAAGTTCCTGATAGCCAAACGCGGTTTTGAGTGCCTAACACAATAACCGCCATCACACAGCTTCTGCTGGTCAGGAAAAGCAAAGAGAGAAACCACCTGGGCTCCCAGTGAACCCACGGGAGCCAGTGCTCTCCCTGTTAGTGGAGACTAGGCACAGGCAGAAGGGGGTTGCTGATCCCATCAGCCTTTCCCCATCCTCCTAAGGAACAATGAGAGATACAGAATTTATCATTTCTTCTTGTTTCCTTGTTTCTCCTGAAAGAGAGGGTGACCTGTGCCACCCTTGGTGGCATCACCTCACACCCCAGGTGATGCTGAGGGCATCTTCCTGCTGCTGGAAGCCCTACAGTCCCTGCTTCATCATCACTCAGGTGCTGTATACAGCAAATCCTCTTTATTCCTCCCCTGAATGTCCTTCTCCATCCCATTCCCCAGTCCCATGGGCCAGGTGGACCTTTCAATTCCCACCTTTACTTTTGAAACCCAAACTTTCCTGTTTTCCCCTCCCCTTCCCTCCCCATTTCTCTCTTCCTCCCACGCTGCCGTTTATTCTCTCCCAAGCACAACTTTCCCCCCAGCCTCCGACGCTTTGATGAGTGCGTTTAAAAAAAGAGAAGATGACGCTCCATTTGAAGGAAAAGCTTTTCAAAGGCTGCCACAAAAATAGCTGATAGGCCTGACGTTTCCTAGTTTCCTTTCACTCCTTGTAAACAAGGAAAGGAGGCTGCCGTGTCCCACTTTAGCTGCCAAGGAGTTTCACTTCCCAGCTCCGAGAAGCAGGGCAGAAAGAAAATGAAGGTGGTAGGGACAATTCCTCACACACACATGGGTGCACGGACAAGACGTGTCTCCATTCCCTCCTCCACTCAGGAAACATGTGCCTAGAGGTGTCCGGAGCTCCTATGCTCACCGAGTATCTCTGGCTCTCGCCTGCATCCCAGCCAGATGCCAGGGAATGAGAGAAGCCAGCATCCTTGCTCATCTTTTGTCTGGAGCTCCCAAGAGGGTGGGAAACACCAGTGCTGCTCCTCCTGGGAAGTCATGGGCTGGTTATGTGCCCACTCTCCTGGTGGGAGTGGATCATACAGTGATTTGAGTGAAGAAAAACAACCAAATAAAAGCAATGCAATAAGTTCCTGATAGTCAAATGCGTTTTTGAGTGCCTAAGACAATAACCGCCGACACACAGGTTCTGCTGGCCAGGAAAAGCAAAGAGAGAAACCACCTGGGCTCCCAGTCAACCCACTGGAGCCAGTGCCCTCCCTTGGACTCCTCCGTGTCCAAGCTGCCATAGGATCCACAGGAGAGGATGGACCCACCAGCTCGGCCTCGTCCATGCCACCCAGGATCTTTCTTCCCCTTCCCAACGAAGAACTGTTTCTTGTCCCGGTCTCCTCCCTCTGCGGGATGAAGCTCCAGAATCAGAATAACATTCTCCTTCCCTGAAATGGCCATGGTCCTCCACCTCCCCAGCAAAGCACTTAGGCAAAGCAGACCCATTTCACACAGGTGGCCAAGAAGGCCAATGGCATCTTGGCTTGGACCAGAAACGGTGTGACCAGCAGGTCCAGGGAGGTGATTCTTCCTCTGTACTCAGCACTGGTGAGACTGCTCCTCAAATCCTGTGTTCAGTTGTGGGCCCCTCACCACAAGAAGGATGTTGAGGCTCTGGAGTGAGTCCAGAGAAGAGCAACGAGGCTGGTGAAGGGGCTGGAGAACAGGCCTTATGAGGAATGGCTGAGAGAGCTGGGGGTGTTTAGCCTGGAGAAGAGGAGGCTGAGAGGAGACCTCATTACTCTCTATAGCTACCTGAAAGGAGGTTGTAGAGAGGAGGGAGCTGGGCTCTTCTCCCAAGGGACAGGGGACAGGACAAGAGGGAATGGCCTCAAGCTCTGCCAGGAGAGATCTAGGCTAGAGATTAGGAGGAGGTTTTTCACACAGAGGGTCTTTGGGCATTGGAATAGGCTGCCCAGGGAGGTGGTTGATTCACCTTCCCTGGAGGTGTTTAAGGCACAGGTGGATGAGGTCCTGAGGGACTTGGTTTAGTGTTTGATAGGAATGTTTGGACTAGAAGATCCGATGGGTCCCTTCCAACCTGGTTGTTCTATGATTCTATGTTTCTAAGTGAGGAAGGGAGTTTCCAGGAGATAACAAAGAAACCCCAAAAGATTTGTTGAAGTCCTCAAGGGACATGTTTCAGTGATCCCTAGCAAGACGCTCACCAGTCAAGCAGGAAAAGAGGCAGAGAAGCCACCAGCCCCAGCACCAGCTTCTGAAAAACCTTCAGCCTGTCCATATGATTAAGTAGCCTCATGACACTTGGTGGTGGCACAGCAGCTTCATATCTGCATCATGAGAGACTCAGACGGCAGTGCCCGTCACTAACTCACCAGTGTCCTCACTCTGCTGTAGAGGACAGACATCACCTCCTGCAGGTGAGAGCAGTGATGAGCCCACTGCAGCCTCGCTCGACCCTCAGTGCTTGGCAGCCAGAAGCTACTCATTGCAGGGGATGATCCTGCACCCGCAGGAAGGTGCTAAAACACGACTGTTCATTGCTCAATGATACAAGAAGCCCTGACCACTCCATCGGTGATAAGCAGATTTGCAGTATCCTACCCAACCTCCAACGGCTTCAACAAGAGAAAATGTCCTGCGTTTCCCAAGATGAGGGCAACACTGCACCGCAACCAGAATCAGCCAGGAGAGGAGCCAGCAGGAGCACCGTTATCAAGAGTTCATCTCACCACCGGCATCTGCACGATCCCCACAGGCACCAGAAGTGCTGGCTGAGGAGCCAGCTCGTGCCCCAGAGGAAAGCTGTGTCCGAGAAACAGCTGAGAGCTGGCAGGGAAAGGCCAAGCCCGTCCGTCGAAGGACCAGAGCGCTGCTCAAGGACAAAGCCACTTGGCTGGGAACAGGCGTGGAGATTTGCTCCTTGCCTGGATACTTCAAAGGGCTTAAATCACAGTAAATAAGCATGACTGTGCAAGAAGAAAGCAACTGGAATGAAAGACCCGACTGCGTTTTAGAGCTGCTGCCTGTCCTGGGAGCCTTCCTACACCGGAGGACACGAGGAAGAAGTGGGTTTTTTCATCTCCTACCGCAGCCTAAGCAGCAAACGCTCCTGAAGCCGAGCCAGCCGGAGTCAGCGGTGCCAGCCACAGCACAGCGCGACGGAGAAAGGAAATCAGTTTCCAGATGAGGTGCTTGTGCTATGCCCACAGAACTCATAAAAAAGGATTAGCATGTTAACCACGTAATTAAACATGAAAAACTTAGCAGGCGTCTTCAAAGGCAGGCAACAAAACCCAGAGGTCACACCGCAGCACTTGCTGTGCAGCTGGTTTAATTATGGGGGCTC
Source organism: Coccyzus lansbergi (assembly GCA_033558105.1). Taxonomy (NCBI): domain Eukaryota; kingdom Metazoa; phylum Chordata; class Aves; order Cuculiformes; family Coccyzidae; genus Coccyzus; species Coccyzus lansbergi. The sequence continues at coordinate 45,221 of JAUMJK010002250.1, read as the reverse complement.
CTCCCAGGCACTGAATCTCTCCCGGCTGCGGGATTAGTCTGCCAGGGCTTCATCTCACCTCCTCGTGCTGCAGCCACAAGTGGATTTTGCCCTGATTTCTTAGAATCACAGAGTGGTTTGGGTTGGAAGGGGCCTCAAAGATCATCCAGTTCCAACCCCTGTCATGGGCAGAGACACCTCTCACTAGATCAGGTTGCTCCAAACCACATCCAACCTGGCCCTGAACACCACCAGGGATGGGGCAGCCACCACTTCTCGGGGTAACCTGGGCCAGGGCCTCTCCACCCTTGCAGGAAAACAATTCTTCCTAAGATCTCATCTCAATCTCCCTTCTTTCACCCCAAAACTGTTCCCCTCTTCCTCTCCCTGCACTCCCTGATCAAAAGCCTCTCCCCAGCTTTCCTGGAGCCCCTTTAAGCGCTGGAAGGTGCTCTAAGGTCTCATTGGAGCCTTAATTTCACCTGCTACAGAGTTCCTCAAGCCAGTCAGGATGGGACAGCGGGTTTCAAATGCAGCCAGCCTGCCCCAGAGACATCCACTGCCTCCCCTATGGTGTCCTGGACCTCAGAGGTCACACCTCATTTTAACTACTTCCTCACTCTTCCCAAGGAAACGGTTAACAAGGAGAGCGGCTGCTCCTGGGAACACCTGCAGCCCTCCCCACCTCTCCCAGAGCTGCTAGCAGCAGCCAGCTGGCACACAACCCTACCTGGAGTGATTTACAGCGCTGCCTGCAGCCCTGAACACGCTGGTCCAGTCAAGAATGGCACAAACCTGTGCTGATCGCTTCTGGGTACCAGCCAGGAAGAAGTCTGCATTTATAGCATCCTCCTGCCTCCACTACAGAGCTCCAGAGGTGCTGAGAAATTGCTTCCCAGTCGGCTGTACGTGCCCCGGCAACACAGGCAGGGATGTGGGAGCCCTCAGAGTTACTTTTAACTTTTCCAAAGACGCTTATCGCCAGGGCTGCACCCGCCTCCGCAAGTGGCAGCATCCGTGCCACTTCTTCTCTTAGTGCTACCCACTCAAAACTCACAAAACCCTTGGGGTGGGCAAGAACCGCGATTGAGGAAAGAACAAAAATGCTTCCCCAAACTCATCCTCATGGAGGAGAGAGTCGATGCTCTGCACACACCCAGACAGCGGATTGAGGGCAAATCCTTGGAGGAAAAGTCTCTGGAAAGAAGAGAAGTGGCATTAGGAGAGCAGGAGTCACCGGGATGGCGAAGGAGGCAGGGACTGGCAGAGGCATGGCAGGAGAGAGAGCGGCTCTGAGAGCCGCCGTCCCCAGGTGTAACAATGACCATAGAATCATAGAATCATAGAACAACCAGGTTGGAAGGGACCCATCAGATCTTCTAGTCCAACCATTCCTATCAAACGCTAAACCAAGTCCCAAACAGCCACTTCCAGTGGTCTCCTTGCCCCTCCAAGCTGCAGCCTTGTCCCAGAGCTACCTGCAGACACCGGCTGCGCTCAGCCATCTGCTTTACCTTCCTGAGATACTCAAACACACAGATGCTGGGAATGTGTCCATGTGCTGCTCTGCTCTAAGAAAGAGCTGTGCGTTTCTAGCCTGTTAGATGGTTTTGGCAGCAGAGAGTTGATGGGGTTTGTTTGGTAGTTGGGTTTATTTAAATCCTGAATTTCTTTCTGCAGCAAACAAGGGGGAAGGCCCTGGTTTAGTTCATTAAAGAAATCTTCAAAGGACACCCTGCATCTCCAATAGCTTCCCAGCCATCGGCAGCAGCACAAAAACAGGCGTGTTTAATTATTTAAGCATCTACGCCTGCACTCCCCCACTGATGCTGCCGACTCAACTTCTGCCAAGAAGAGACATTTCCCAGCAAGGAGGATCAGGTGGAAAAACGAAGGCAGAGGGGCTGTGAAGGCTACCAAAGGAGCGAGGGGCGGGCAGGGCAGCTGCCTGCGACATGCTGCACGGTCCATGGAGGGGACAGGCAGGGTGCTGAGCTCTCACCGGCACGTAGGGATCATTGGAGGGGTGGCAGCAGTGGCTAGAGCAGGGCACACCACAGGCAAGCTCATGCACGGGTTAGTATTCCAGCCGGTGATCCCATCACCACACGCAGAGTACCTTGGAATAACCTACTTTGAAGTCTCAAATGCAGATAGGTCTTCTGCCCTGGGCTTGAGGCTAAACCAGCAAAATAAAACGAACAGAAAATAGAATCCTCTGTAATACGAGTAACGTCAGGTCATTTGTGTGCAATCTGTACAGTTTGCCCCAAGCGCTGAAGCAATCAGCGGCTTCCAGGTGGGGCAGATGTGGTATTATTTAAGTATTGCTAAACTGTTATCCCATTTCCAGCATCTTGCATTTTCCTTTCCATCACAACTGCAAAGACAAAACCCTTTCTGACCTCCTGTTGACAGGAACAAAAGCAGTCTGCAATTTTACTCTGCTGTGCTCCACTAACAGACTATTATTTAAAACCCTTTGCTCTTCCAGCTAACTTGCAGGAGCCGGGCAGCTGAAGGGAGGGGACAGGACAAGACTCCAGCTTCAAAGGAACCAAGATTGACTGTGCAGTCCCAATTACAGCCACGAGCCCTGACAGGCATCAAAATGATCACCCAGCCATCTTCTTTATGGGAGACAAATGGGACCGTCAGCTCCCTATGAAATCCTCTTTGTCAGAAGTCAAAATTCCACATTTTCTGTTTAAATTGAAGGTTCTGAGCACAGAGACAAAACCTAACAAAACCTACTGGGAGCAGAAGCAACTTCAGATCCTACAATGACAAAAGGGCCTGTGAAGATTTTTCTGTTTTCTGTTCCGATGGGACAGGAACCTCAGTAGTTCAGAGCTAGCATGGAGAGACCGGGAAGTGAGACCCACTGAATCCACTTTCCCTGCCCCAATTCAGGGACCAGAACTCTCAGCATGATCTGATGTGTTCAAATCCTTTCAGATAACTCACCCGGGAGCAGTGAAGAGACAAGGATTTGGGTTTGAAAACCTGGAGTTGTTACCACAGCCTGCACCCCGTGACATAAAGATTCCCAAATCCTTCCCACAGACAGCTTCCAGCAGAAAGCCAGTGGGATAAAAGACTTTGCAGGGTAAAATCCCTTGCTGGTAATTGGTGCTCACCCCTACATCCCACCATACTAATTACAAATGTGCCCCCAGCACCTCGTTACGCTGAGCCCAGCTGGGAGAACAGCAGAGCTACTAAGGAAAGGGAAAAGAAGGGGATGTAAAAATCAAGAATCGGGCTTCGTTGTGAACTTCCAGGTATGCACCCTGTGCTGGCAGACCCAGCCTTCCTAACTGTTCGGCCGAGTTGCTCATCCTGGCCTCAGAGCCCACAGCACAGGCAGCAGACACCTCACACCCACTCTGCTAGCAGTAGGTTTCACTGTTAGCGTCTGAAGCTGCACTACTAGGTTACTCGAGAATTGATTAAAGCAGAGGACGAGGCTTTTGGCTTTTTCTACTGAGAGTCTGTAAGCCAAGAGTATTTCTGGCCTTATTATTCACCAAACAAGCTCAACGCTGCTTCCCTGCCAGGCCTGTAGGGAATGGCTGCAATAGGCAAGCAGGGTTTTTCCCAGTTCATGGGCCACTAGGGCAGCAGATCCTCCTCACAGCATCAACAGACACCTTTTGTTAAGGTTCGGGAAGGCCTTCAGACCTCGAGCCCTTTGCCTTCCTTCACACAGCACTGACGAGACAAGGCTTGACTGTGGCAAATACAAGCCAGGACCAGCGGAAGCTGAAATTCTCTGCACCCTGGTTCAAAGCTAAAGCAGCCGGGGAAGAAAGCCTAGATCAAAGAATTTTATTATAACAATATGTGCAAAAGTTAATAAAACGGAAGGGTTATTCTGTTGTTGTTTGGAAAGGATTTCATCAGGCGAGATACAAACTGGAGCCCTCCGATACCTTTTTTATAGTGTTGTGCTTGCTGTTGCCTCGGCTGGCGTTCTCGTTGTGCAATATATCCAGAGCTGTCTCTCTCTCCTTTAGCTTCAGTGCCTCGATTTCTGTCTTCAGCTCGTTCAGCTGCTCCTGCAGGTGCTTGCTCCTCTCCATGTACTCAACCCTAGCACACACAAGAGTCCTGGGTCAGATCCGGAGCGGCCGGCTGCACGTGTTGACACAATGTTGTAGTAGCCAACAGTGGAATTACAACACAAAAACCTTAACTTCATCATTCCCAGAGTATAGATTTGACAATATTAGGTCACAGTACACAGTAAACTACACTTAAGCTGAAAGAGGTGAGATTGAGATGAGATCTTAGGAATAAACATTTTGCTGTGAGGGTGGGGAGGCCCTGGCACAGGTTGTCCAGAGCAGTGGCAGCTGCCCCATCCCTGGAGGAGTTTAGGATCAGGTTGGATGGGGCTTGGAGCCCCTGATCCAGTGGGAGGTGTCCCTGCCCATGACAGGGTGTTGGAACTGAACAGGCTTTGAGGTCCCTTCCAACCCAAACCATTCTATGATTTGTTTGTTACTCAAAAAAACCCAGACAGCAGATCCAAGAACAAAACTCTAAGTTATGTATTATTATATTACATGTTACTATCATGCATTACTATAAAAAATAAAGCCAAAACATGGCTGCTGGCTGATATTTCTAAGTCTCCTCATTTCCAAGTGAGGCTGCACTGTGACACAGCTTAACATTGCACAGTTTCAGCCTACAAGATAGTGGTTTAAGCAGTGCAGCTGTCCTCCACAGCACCGTATTTCAAACCCAGCTCAGAAACTCAAAAGCACGAATCCTGCCAGCAAGAAAAGACCCTGATGTAATGACTTCTCATTTCAGAGGGATTTAGCTTGTACAATGTGTGAGACCAAGCACTGCCCCCAAAATATCAGGTATTTTTTAAGACACACAGCATCCCTGGAAGAAAGAAAAGGCTCCCAAAAAAAGAAAGGAAGGAAAACCACCCGAACTCAGGGACCCAAACTTCCACGATGAAGCAGTGATGGAGAAAAGTCACACCATGCCAGCTTTGATCTTGTGATTAAACACTGGGAATAACAAAAGCTCTTCCAGAGAGCCAAATGTGTAGTGAGGCTTATTCCAGCATCCGCGGAAGGGGAGCAGTCCCAGAGAAGGCAGTGCAAGCACGATACTGCTTTCAGCATTTGGCAGAGCCAAGCTCTTCCTGCTGAGCAGTGGGATGACCTAGTTAGGATCCTGGGTACAGAACCAGGAATTATCCTGTTATTTTTGGCTTCTGTCTTTTTCCTTTTGGTTTTAGGAGAAGCTTTTAACCTCTGTGTCCAGCATAGTGGGCTGTTATTTCATATACGGGAGAGGGCACTCTGCAGATGCAAAATAAACCACCCTCTGGGATCCAGGGGCGTTTCATCCCAGCCCTGGGAAGTTTTGGCCGGAGCACTATGGCAGAGCCCTCCTGGCTTTGATCTACTACCCAGTCAATGAACAAAGCACATTATTACTACAGAGATTAAAATCTGATCCACTTTGATTTCTGCTAAATTTGTTATTTCGAAGGCTACACTTGCACCCTCAGGAAAACACAAGATCAAAGCTCATAATCACATCCAAACTTGCTTGCGCACACTTTTTATATATATACACATGACACAGATTCCAAAGAAAAGGGGTTAAAGCACCAACACGGGACCTTAGTGCAGGCTCCAGCTATCTCGATGCGGCCTGGACACGCTGCAAAGGCACAAGTGCCAGCAGCAGCACAGGACACAGGGAGCTACGCTGCTGTTAATCCTTCCTCCCAACACGGACAAGTCAAGCCCAAACAAGAGCTGGTTAACAATACGGAGTGGAACTGACTGGTGCAGGGCTCAGCCTGTTTAAACCTGCCTTTATACAGGCAGCAGAGAGGCATTTGTGACAACAGAGCCCCACACAGGGGAAGGGTCAACAGCAGCCACTCCTTAAAATCATGGAATGGTTTGGGTTGGAGAGAACCTTAGATCCCGACCAGCTCCAACCCCCTGCCATGGGCTGGTGGGACACCTCCCACTGGATCAGGACGCTCAAAGCAACCTGGTCTTGAACACCTCCAGGGATGGGGCAACCACCACTGCCCTGGGCAACCTGGGCCAGGGCGTTCCCACCCTCACAGAAAAACATTTCTTCCTAATATCTCATCTCAATCTCCCCACTTTCAAGTGAAAAGAGTCTCCTATCCCCCCACTCTCTGATCAAAACCCCCTTCCCTAGCTTTTCTGGAGCCCCTTTCAGTACTGGAAGCGGGGAGCACGGATGCTAATGACCTGGTAAATGGAACCCGAAGGAGTTCTCCCCCTTCCACCTCCCACTGGTACTTGTCTGGAACATGAAAGTCTCGTTCAGGCTGCTGCAATTCCTCCCACTGCAGCTGGGATGCAAACCCCTGCTCTGGCCAACCCAGATGCTTCCCACGTACTTCTCTTTCTCGATTTCCATTGAAAGCCTCTTCATGTCCGTATCCTTGAAGTCAAAGGACAGGCTCTCACTGATGAGGTTGAAGCTTGGCAGGTCGATAGGCAGCACCGTCGTACTCGAGTTCATGGACTGCTGAAGACAGAGAATACAAATTAATCACTTCTGGCATCACAAGCGCTCCCTACAGCAAATGCTCTGTAGTCGAGAGGGAAAATCAGAGCCACACCTATGCACACAGCACCAGGGGCTACTTTCAAACACTGCAATAGGTCCTGATCCACTACTGACAGTGGCAGCAACACACTCCTCTCGGAGCTGGGTGTATTATTGCAGCAGTGCCCAACTGGAATGATCACAGAGAAAGGGAAGAGACACGTAACTCTGACACAACACGACTCACACACTTATAGTTCTGAACCAGCCTCAAAGTTTCTGGAGAATGGATTACGCAGCTCTTTTCCTGCTGCTGATCTCTCACCACAGACAATGGCAAGTGCTCCAAAGCATCCCAAGCATCAGATCAGCCCGAAGGTCCCCTTGCTCCATTCCCAATTTGCTCTTTAATTCAGAGCTACTGCTACTCTGGGACCCTGCACTTTGCGGTAATAAAGAAGAGACAAAACACTACCTGCCTTCAAAATTTATTGACAAAACTTCCTAAAATCCAGGTTTTACCACTGCTGTGCTACTTAAAACAACGCCAAGCAGAAAGAAGCTGCCTCCTGGGAGACATCTGGCAGCTATTTAACATTAAAGCAAGTTTAGAAAGCACAAGCTACACACACGTGCAAAGACCTGTATGACAGCAGGGTCTTACACTCTGCTGCTCCCCCAAAACGCGAGCAGAGAACAACATAGCTCGGAGGGTTAATTTGGGATGCAGTTTCAGTAAGGTCCATCGAGATGCACCTTACAGTTCCAGGTGTTTAGGAACCACTGCTAGATTCAGTCAGAACTGCAGACATAACAGGGAGTCACTCATACCACACCTGAGCAAAGATTCATGACTTTTTCCCTCCTGCAGAACAGTGATGTCCCCTGTTGACACACTGCCAAGTCCCCCCCTAAAAAATGACCCCTCTCTTAGTCAAACGTTCCGTCATTTCTCTAACAAATGGGCTCGTTAACAGTAGAAGAAAAGCACCCTGACTCCAACCATCGCTCTGCTCTTACAGTACCTTCGATGAGGTCACAAGCAGTCGCATATGTCAAGGCTGGCACAGCCATTCAGATAGCAGAAAAAGCTTGTGGATCCGAGTTGGAAGCACTGCCAGGGGGCTGAGCACTCATTCTGGACAGGAGAAATCCAGTTCGGCATCTAAACATCATCCATCTCTCTGCTAGATGCTTGTAATGAAAACAAGGTGCCCAAACCAGCCTGAATGGTGGGATGGCAGGACATGATGGTGCAGAGACAGGCTGCTTTGTCACACCAAGACCTGGTGTGGTGGTTAACAGAACCATAGAATGGTTTGGGTTGGAAGGGACCTCAAAACCCATACTTGTACAAACCTCTGCGTGGGCTGGGATACCTCCCACTGGATCAGGTTGCTCCAACCCCCAAGCACCTGGCCTTCAACATCTCCAGAGATGAGGCAGCCACCACTGCTCTGGGCAGCCTGGGCCAGGGCCTCCCCACCCTCACAGGAAAACATTTCTTCCTAACATCTCATCTCAATCTCCCCTCTTTCAGCTCAAAACCATTTCCCTTCTCTTCCTGCACTCCCAGATCAAGAGCCCCTCGCCAGCGTTCTTGGAGCCCCTTTCAGCACTGGAAATTGCTCTAAGGTCTCCCTGCAGCCTTCTCTTCTCCAGGCTCAACAACTCCACCTCTCTCAGCCTGTCCTCATACAGGGGGCGCTCCAGCCCTCAGATCATCTGCATGGCCTCCTCTGGACTCAAGGTTACCTGCCTCAACAATCAAGATCTTGAGCTTTGGCCGGCTCCTGTTTTCCTTCCCTCATCTATTCTATTTGGGTTACTCCAGGAATTGTTTGCAGCCAGCTCCGATTCAACAAGCACCACTAGCGCCAAGGTGGTGACAGATTTACTCTGCACAATAACCTGCCTCTTCCCTCACCACCAGCCCGGAATTCACAAACAGCCAGGACTCATCCCCAGCTCACACTTCGGCTGGACAAACCTGAGAGGGACGACATTTCATCTACCCTGCAGAGGCAAAGCAAACACTGAGTAGAGGCATAAAGCAAGCAGCACCCAAACTGGCTCCGCTTGGCCTGGCTGGAGCGTTACAGGTACGCAAGCCTCCCACGAGAAAAAAAGCACTATTTTTCACTCCCTTCTGTGATCGCTGCTAGCGCAGAACACAGCTGCATTAATGCCGGAGCAGGCGCTGAACAGGAGAGGCGAGTCCCTCAATTCCAGTCTTGAAGGAAAGGGGACAGGTCTGCCAAAGCACTTAAGTGATTCAAATACTTGCATCGCATTGACATTCCGGTCCCTTCCCCGCACGGCACACAGGTGTTCGCAGCGCCCTTCCCACGTGAGGTTCTAGCATCTCTGCCAAACAGGGGAGCCAGGATCATCACGACCAGCCTGCTGGCCTTCAAACAACCTTTAGCTTTTTTTTTTTTCAAAACAAGTTTGCTGTTTCTTGTTTTTTTTTTAAAAAAAATACAAGCAACAGCAGTAACAGTTGAGCAGGAATTCCAGCCACTGCAATCATTAAGTCCAAGATGTGGATTTGTCAGGATTACTACAGCCACTTTCTTGCCTTTGCTCAGCACCACAATGAAAAACTGGTGGAGAAGGCAGAGAGCAGCAGTAGTGAGGAAGAGTAAGGAAAGGCTGGATTAAGGAGTAAGAGTAAGGTGAGGTTGGATGAGGCTCAGAGCAGTCTGATGGAGTTGAAGGTGTCACTTCTCCAAAGTGACAGGGGACAGGACAAGAGGGAATAGCCTCAAGCTCTGCCAGGGGAGGTTCAGGCTCGACATAAGGAAAAAATTCTTCACTGAAAGGGTCATTAGGCAATTTAACGGTCTGCCCAGGGAGGTGGTTGACTTGCCTTCCCTGGAGGTGTTTAAGGTGCAGGTGGATGAGGTACTGAGGGGCATGGTTTAGAGATTGGTGGGAATGGTTGGACTCAATGTGGTGGGTCTCTTCCAACCTGATGATTCCATGACTCTATGATTCTATTCTATGTCCCTGCTCTCTGCAGGGAGGTTGGCCTGGATGGTTGTGGTCCCTTCCAACTCAAACCATTCTATTATTCTAAGGAAAGAGCAAATAAAGAGCGCATTGCAGGCTTTCAAAGTCACAGGCTTAGTATCCAAAGGGAAGCATTTCCCTGCCATTTGCAAGATTCCCAGGCAAGTCTTGCATAAGGTGGTGAGATCTTTAATCCAGGGTATGTGGGATGTCACTGGGACACAGGATGATAAAGGGGACGCAGACCTTTTCCCTTATGTGTTTCCTCATCTGGAACAAACTGCATAACCCTACTACTGCATTAAAGCAATCTCCTGCAGTTAATCGCGGCAAACACTGTGCTGACAGCGGTCATCCCTCTGGAGCACAGAGCGAGCGAGACGAACGACATGGAGGAAGCACAGAGCAAGCCGTGTCAGGCGGCTTTCCCCACAGGGAGAGTTCCTCCTGTCGCTGCCACTGCCTTTACTTTGCTTCTCAAGAATCCAGGCAAGCCCAAGGCAGCCACTTGCTACTCTAAGAGGATCAGAGGAGAAATGAGAGCCTTCAGCCTTGCCAGGAGTGGTACCTGAAGGACAATGAAGGAGGCAAGGAGCTCTCGCCAAGTCAGTAAAGAATGAATTTTCTCCCAGCCCTGATGGCCTGAGACTCTGATTCACATCATCTTTCTCATGCATCACCTACCAGGCCCATCACAAAAGCAGGTTGGGCTTCAAGGACTAAAAAGACACCAGAAGAAGCTTTAAAGAACCAAGACTGGGGACTGGAAAGTTACAAGAAAAAAAAAAACCGACTTAACTGTTTCTTGCCTTGTCCACAACCACCCACTCCCTCCTTCCTTTCCTGTTCTTGTTCCCCCAGAGGGAAGTCCTGTCTGGCTCTCAGTGTCAAGGGATGAGACAGCACAAGCGTTGAGACCACAGAAAAGAACACATTCAGCATTACACCCTCATTAAGGAAGAGACGAGCTGGAAACCTGCACGGTTTGGTAGCACTGCCATTCACCTGAGGGACACAAGCCTCCCAGCAGCAGCTTTCAAAGCTGCTTTACCCCTCAGGCCATCCTGGGCTTATTCCCTGCCTTGCACTGCATCTGCCTCTGGATCCCTCCATGCTCTGATGTGGGAGGGAGCAGGCTTGCCCCAAATCCCACTCTTGGAAACACAAGGACAGGATCCCAGCATATCCCACTTGAATATCCCGAAGACACAGGCAGCAGAATGACATGCGAAGGGAAAAGCGAGACCAGTGTAATGGAATGGAGGGGCTGGCAAGGTGTTGTCACCTGAACACAGGTACAACAGCATCCTCCTGACCTTGAAAAACAACAGCCAGTGAGTCTGCATGACACGGCACTACGAGGGGTGCAGGAGGAGCAGAAGCTGCCCCAGGGGCCCTACCACCTAACTGGGGAGGAAAACAGCATGTCCCCTTCCCTCCTGGCACTGGCAGTTGTGTCAGGAAGGCCAAGGCACTTTTAGGAAGGGAAAGGAGGCAGCGCCATGTGTCTGGAGGCAGTTCCACGCAGATTGCCTCCAGGCAGATGCAGCTGGAGGGGTGGAGCTGAGCTCCATGCGATCCTACAATATTCCAGTTAATGAGGCTTTAATTCTGCAGGCAGGAACACAGCCACGCACTGCCCACATGCACAGGCACAACGAGGTGTTCAGTCTGGGGCTCCTTGGTACAAGGAGGACATTGAGAGGCTGGAGTGCGTCCAGAGAAAGGGGACAGAGCTGGGGAAATGGCAGGAACCCAGGGGTTCTGGGAGAGGCTGAAGAACCTAGGGCTGTTAAGCCTAGAGAGAAAGAGGTTGAGTGGAGATCTCATTGCTCTCTGCAGCTCCTAGAAAGGAGGTTGTGGTGAGGTGGGTGATGGGCTCATCTCCCAAGTAACAAGTGACGGGACGAGACAAAGCAGCCCCAAGCTGCACCAGTAGTAGGCTCAGACTGGATAATGGGAAGTATATCTTCACTGATAAGAGCGGTGAAGTCTCCATCCCTGGAGGGGTTCAAAAAGCACGTGGCTGTGGCACTTGGGGACATGGTTTACTGGACACAGTGGGGTGGGCTGATGTTTGGACTGGATGAGCTTAGAGGGCTTTTCCAACTGCACTGATTCCATGATTCTCTGACTTACACAGAAGGGCTCACTCACCATAGTTCTTTTGTTCTGGACTAAGGATGGACACAACAACATGAGGGAATTGGACATGGAAAAGCTGCCCAAACATCAACAGTGACAGAGCCAAGCAGCAGGGTTTCGCTGAGGACACTCTACCCCGTGCACAAGTTAAATACAGAACTAAAGAACTCGTGGATCCAAGAAACCAAGTGACTTGTGAAATAAAGAGCATTCAAACACTAAGCCATCTTTAAAACCTCCCTGCAAAAACATTCAGGAGCTTCAGAGAATCAGCACGAGAAGTTACTTCATCTCAAGCCCTCTTCAATCTGCTCCTCAAGCTTCCAGAGGAGGGGGAAGGCACCTGCAGGTACAAATTAAAACTGCAGTGCTAGCTGGGTTGAGGACTCTTCCCCCTCCAGCCCTCGGGACCATGAGGCAGTGAGGGGGCTGCAGGGAGAGGAGCACTGGCTGGGTTCTGCATGCCCTGCAGCACAACTACACAAGTGCTGGCAGTTCCTGTCCTCACCAGCGGTCACTCAGTCTGGCGTTTCAGTCTCTGGCAGCAACCGGGACCAGACACTACAATGGAAAGTGTGAAATCCTCTTAATAGGCAATTATGGAATAATCTCCCTTCAAGGATATTTTTTTTCCAGCACAGTATCTGGCTTGTCTGAAGAATGAATTTACAGGTTCTGAACAATGTTTATCCCACCTAGCAAGAGTAAGGACATCCTCCGTTTCCTAAGCACTTAACCCTCTTTTAAAAGCTGGCACTGAGCTGGCACCCTCCACACACGCGGGCAAAGCGTGTATCTCACGTGGTTCTTAAATTGGATTAAAATTTCCTGCCCTTAATTTCATCAGCAGCTCTTGGAGCACGAGGCAGGGTAGGTGCCAGGGGAGAAAGATCTTCAGCAAAGTGATCTTCTGCTGAATGAAAAGGACACTGCTAGGGGTCTCCGAGCAGCCGTAAGCAATGAAATGAGGCAGCTCACAGCCCTCCACTGATGGGATAGAGATGGGAGACTCCTCCAGGCTAAAGAGCACATGTAGGGGCTGGGAGCTGGGGACTAAAAACACAGATCATTCTTACTGTGTAGGAGGACTTGCTGGTGATCTCCAAGAGCTTCTGCTTCGCTCTCCGCTCAGACTCGCGAGCCTCCTGAAGGTCTTGCTTTAGCTGATCGGCCTCCTTCGCTCTACAAAGGAAAATGGCAAATATCAGACTGAAGTCGAGAGGAATGAGAAGACGGAGAAGCAGGATTACAGTGCAGGTGTAGAATAGCTTGAGCTTTGTCCCTCAACAAGATCTAAACTAAGAAATCATCCAAGCAAGGAAAATGCTAGAACCTCTGACAGGTAGGAATTTTTCATTAGCACAGAAATCGAACTGACAGAAGGGCAGCTCTGACACAGGCTCTATGGGAGCAAGGCTCAGGGTTGGAGAAGTGCGCTGAGATGCCAGGATGGGAAGATCAACTTCAAAGGCTAAGCTCAAACTTACAGCAGGAGAGGCAGCCTGCAGTAACCATTATTTACCACACTCAAAAAGGAAAAATTACCTAAGCTGGCACAGCTTTGCCTACTCACAGGGGCCAGCACTTCCAGATCCAGTATTTACCCCTGAGGCTCAAGGACACACCAGCAAGGAGGAAACCAAAGGAGGGAAGGACACTTTCTCTGCTGGACTGAAATCATTGAATCACAGAATGGTTTGGGTTGAAAGGGACCTTAAAGCCCATCCAGTTCCAACCCCCTGCCATGGGCAGGGACACCTCCCGCTGGATCAGGTTCCTCAAACCCCCATCCAGCCTGGCCTTGAACCCCTCCAGGGATGGGGCAGCCACAACCTCTCTGGGCAAGTTTAAGCAGAGTCTTCACAAGAGAGAGAGAACAAGGTAAGAAGAGATGGATGAGGGCAGTGCTCATCCAAGCAGAAGTGCTGACACCAAGCAAGCTCTCACATGGAAAGGAGTAATCAGTTGGAAGGAAACAAGAATGATCTTTTACTTGTTCTCTAGCAAATGCACCATGGGACATGGGCTCTAGTATCAAGAGCACGGAAACATCAGTTTTAACAAGAAGCAAGGTCTCCAGGAGCTAAGGAGACCTCAAGGCTAACCTCGAATAGAGATCTGGTAAAGAGAACTAAACAACCGAGGGGAATGTAGGTGTAACATCCAGAAGAAAAAAACCCAAGCATTATTAATGTCGTCAGTTATTTTGAGGAATGCAGCAGGGGTTTGCAGCAATTGCCCCAGGGCAGAGTTGGCTTCTAGTGCTGCTGTTGGAGTGCCAAGGACCACAGAACCTTCTCCCCTCCTTGCTGACAGCCCCTTTCCCTGCTGCTTTCACTACAGTATCTCTCCCAAAAAAGGCTTCAGAAAAAGGTCTCTAGCACCAATCCAGGGAAAGATCAGGTCTACCACTGCTCTATCATGCTGCTTCCCAGTCAGGGACAGCCCAGCTGTGGCAAATGGTGAGCTGGAAGAGAGGAACCAGCTGAGCCTCAGGTCATTTGCTGAAGGACATGCATGAGAGGCCAAGGGCTGACTGCAAACCATTGGATGGACTAACTCACGGCATGAACCAGCCTTTCAGCTAAGTCAGAAGGGGGTTGGAAAGCAAAGCAGAGGCAGCTGCAAGGTTGTACCCTCTGACCTCCTCTCCGACTCCTCCGCCATTTTCAGTGCCAACATCTCTGCCTCTAGCACCTTCTGTTCCATCAGCCGCTTCTCCTCCTCCGTCCGGATGGCCGTGGCTTTAATTCGCTGCATCTCCTGTTCAGCTTCAGCTGCTTTCTGAGCCAGGAGCTTGGCCTCCTCCTCGGTTATCTGAGCCTTCTCAGCCAGCAAGTCTGCTGTCTCTTCAGACCTCATCTGAGAAATAAGGCACGTGAAGCCACTGAAGGGACTGAATGTCTCCCTGAATGCATGTACAACCCCCAGAGCAGGGCCTGAAGCTGCTCGCTCCACACAGCTACCCATTGAGTCCCCTCCCTTCCATGAAAGCCTGCAGCCTTCAGCAGCCAAGACCTGGCTGTGTCCAGGTTCTGACCCAAAACACACCCTCCTTTGTGCTCCTGGATAGCAGGCTAGCAGGATGAAATCAGCTCCATCAAGCCTCCTGATCACCATCCACCAGCAACAGTTTGAGAACAGACGTAGGACGGTCACAGCATGCTTCCCAGAATGCCTCAGCAGCGGGAAGAGTGAGGAGCAGCTGCAATGCCTCAGGAAAAAGCCTCCCAGAGACTCACCAGAGCTTCATTGGCCATCGTTGCCTCTTCCTTTAACTGCATCAACCTTCTCTCCAGCTCATCCCTCGTTCTCTCAGCTTCTTCCCTCATTTGCTTCTCTCGGGCCAGGCGCTGCCGTTCCATCTAGAAAAAAGGTATTGGAGAAAGCAAGGAGAAATAACAGGCATTAGAAAGACTTTCCAGAGTAAGAGAAAGGGTGACTACATTTGGGTTAGAGCCCAGGACTGTATTGCTGCCTCCTCTGTTTATCAACATGGGGAACTTCACCACAAGGGGTGATCCAACACACACTGTTCCCTAGAAGAGTGACATTCCCAAGACAATTCCCTGTCCTCTAATCAAGCTGTTGCCCACAGCGCTGACCCACAAGACGTTTGCAGGTAATGACATTCCCAGACAGCATCTCCCTACGCTGACTCACAAGGTGGACTCAGGGTCTCAAGAGCTCCAGCTATGCCTTGAGTTGAAACGATGCCAACACTAGGCTTAAGGGCACTCTGAGGGCATCTTCAAAACATCAGATGTAAACACACTGCAAGGCAGGAGTCTGAAGGACATGGAGAGCAGTCGTTTTTGGTCAGACACCTTACCCAGCATGCTGGAAACTTCACTTCTATTAATTTACAGGAGAGGGCAACAAGGAGCAAGACCATCCCATCAATTCCTAGATACAGCAAACACCAATGCTTCTCTAGAAGATCCAAGCTACATTGAGACAACCCACCAGAATCCTGCCACCTCTTCCCAAAAGATGCAGAGAGTGTTGTGCAGAGTATGCCTGACAACTGCCTCTTCACTAGCCAAGCACCCAAAGGCAGCCATCAGGCCTATGAGGAGCGGCTGAGAGAGCTGGGGGTGTTTAGCCTAGAGAAGAGGAGGCTGAGAGGAGACCTCATTACTCTCTCCAACTACCTGAAAGGAGGTTGTAGAGAGGAGGGAGCTGGGCTCTTCTCCCAAGGGACAGGGGACATGACAAGAGGGAATGGCCTCAAGCTCCACCAGGGGAGATTTAGGCTGGAGATTAGGAGGAAGTTTTTCACAGAAAGGGTCATTGGGCATTAGAATAGGCTGCCCAGGGAGGTGGTTAAGGCACGGGTAGACGAGGTCCTGAGGGACATGGTTTAGTGTTTGATAGGAATGGTTGGACTCGATGATCCGATGGGTCTCTTCCAACCTGGTTGTTCTATGGTTCTATGATTCTATGATTAACACACCAAGTTTAAGCACTTCGGTACAACAGAGATGGGTGCATTATAAATATCCACACTACAGCAAGGACTCGCAGCGCTGCACAGGCCACCTGCTGGGTTTAATAAGGGAAATAAGTGCGACAAGACACATTTCTCTGCTTCTTGGACACCAACTGTGTTCTGAAAGTGGGACGCCCACCGCTCTAACGGCTCTGCTTCCCTCTATTAAAGGTTCTCCTCATTAATTATCATTATGATCTGCATCCCACTCAGGACCTTCCATTAATGAGAACTCCCAATATAAAAGGGCTATCTAGAATAAGTTAACAACGGTGAATCCTGGCGAGGGAAGGGGCAGCAGGCGAGACAGCACAGTGGCTGGCTTGAGCGATGGCAGCCAACCCAAGCAGAAGCCTGACCTTTCCTGTAGAGTAGAAGTGCTCTGGGTTTGAGAGATCCTGCAAAGCATTAAGCTCCTGCTCACTCAGTGCCCCGTGGGTCACCTCCCTCACCTCTCCCAGCAGCACAACTGAGCACAAAATCTCAGCTCGTGCTGGTGGTGTTCAAACACACCAAACACAAGATTGCAAAACCTGTCCCTGAAGCCGCCAGCGCTGCTCCTTAAAGGAGGACCTTTTCCTCCATTAATGCCAACTCTGTACTGTTTAGAGGAATTCCTGTGGGAAGCAAAAAGGCTTCGTCCCAGAGGAGCTGGCCTGGTTATCCTCATTGTGACTCACGTCCTGTCCTCTCCTACCACCCCAGAAGTTATGGGAAGGAGAACTGCTTCAGCAAGTGCTCGCAAGACAAGCTGCATCTCATCTCTAGGCCGGGTGAGCACCTTAACTCCAACTCCCGAACCATGCAGGCACCTCTGTGGACATGCTCAAACCCATTAACTTAGTCCCTTGAGCATAAGGCTCTCCTGGGTGCAAGTGACTGCTTTGGTTCCTTCTGCTGCTATCTAGTGGCTTTATCATGAAAGAGACATTTATATTCCAAGCACCAGCACTCAGATTAGCTGCGCGAGTTTCAGTGAGTAGAAAAGGTCTACGAGCAGAAAACAATGATTCATATAATCCAATTTGCTGATATATGCTCACCGGCTACACACTGCTGCCTCCAAAGAGCTGTTTTTGCCGCCTGGGCTGACCTGCGGCAGCTAAAGGAGGCCAGCGCCGAATTAGCATGCAGGCTGCGCACCCCAGAATGTTGGCGTGCATTCCATCACCATGTAATTAGAAAATGAGGCGAAGAACTACGGTAAAGCACAGCTCCCCCTCACAGCCCCGGCTTTAATTACAAGGAAGTACCCCAACATAGTATGTCTTTCCAGCTATGGCACCTGGGCATATGCCGAGGCGGGGAAGATGCACACACGCTTGTAGGACACCTGGATTAGCTCTTCCCTTCCAGCCTTGCTCCCGGGTGTGGGGGCTGGACTCAGGCTGCCACCAACCTGTGCATCCAAGCTAGGAATGACTGGCAAGGTAGGAACAAGCTACTAAAAAGAGCTGTTCGGCTGGACCCTCCCTCAAAGCTGCTCTGTGGGCTGGATATCATTCTGGAGATTGTTCCTCCCCAAGTCCATTTCCATTTCTCATTTTGGCTCACAGTCTACTTATATGAGACGTCTCTCACCTGCTTCCTGGCTTTCTCCTCCCTGGCCTGCGCCTTCATCTGCTGGACCTCCAGCGAGTCTGCCTTTCTCCTCCTCATGAAGAGGTCGTGGTTTCCAATACAGAGCTGAAGGATCTATTCCAGTCAAGGGTGAAGAGCGGAGAGAAACAGCTGTACACACGATGACGATGAGGTAGTTTGTATTCTTGACACACAAAACCACTAGAGCTGCTTTGATTTGGTGCTTGTAAGCACTTCCACCCACTGATGTCAAAGCCTGCGAGCTCTCTTACCCATATGTGGGGCAGGGAGCCAAGGCACAGCCCAAGCCCCATCCCAACCACCAGCTCCTGGTCTATTTTCTCTGCACAGAGACCACTTTTCTGTTGCTGTAGAGCCAGCACAATGTGGTTCTGGCAAGTTTTATACCAATCCCAAAAAGGCATTAGGCCAAATAACAGAATAAAGACTTCTACAGCTCTGGCCAGATCCCTGGTTCTCACTGTCCCCTTTCTTCCAGTTCAAGATAAATTTCCACCTTCTCCCAATTGCATGTCTAAAGCATCAAGATTAAAAAAGAGTAGGAAAAGCCACTTTCCCACCTGGACAAGAGTACATACAAACAGAAGGCTTATCAAAAGCTTCCCTGGACACCTTGAGGTACATTTGCTGAAGGGTTTTGAGCACCAACATGGTTTCCTCTGGAACTCAAGGAGGAAGACCAGCAAGGAGGCAATGCCAGAGGAGGGTTAGCAAACGGTTGGGTGCACAGAAGAGTGAAAGTTCTTTTCAGCAATAAAAGCGGATTTCTAAACTCAGATTCTTTTCTAAAGGACTGATACACATGCTCATCTCCCATTTTACAAGTCACAAATGACTTCTCTGGAGTGAGGGGAGCTACAGCTACAGTGCAGGGATAGGACAAGGGGAAACAGTTTTGAGATGAGAACTTAGGAAGAAATGTTTTGCTGTGAGGGTGAGGAGGCCCTGGCACAGGTTGCCCAGAGCAGTGGCGGCTGCCCCATCCCTGGAGGGGTTCAAGGCCAGGTTGGAAGGGGCTTGGAGCCCCTGATGCAGTGGGAGGTGTCCCTGCCCATGGTAGGGGGTTGGAACTGGATGGGCTTTAAGGTCCCCTCCAACCCCAACCATTCCATGATTTTATGGTTCTCTGCTAGAAGCTATGTGGTGCTACCAAACCACAGCTATGGTCCAGCAAGGCCAGCACAGTCCCCCTTACTGTTCTAAGGAAAAGTCCCAAAAGAACATTGTCTCATGCTGTTAGCAGAAACTGCTGCTGCAGGCTATGAAAATTACTCTGTCTGTAGACTTACCAGCTTATTCACACGCAGCTTTGATGAATTGAATTTAAAAACATCAATCTTTTTGTCCAATGGCTTAATCGTAAACTGAAGAGAAAAAAATAAAGACGGAGAGAGTTATCAGAGTGCGGTGCATTTAATAAAAACGCAGCTATAAAAGTCTCACTGAAAGCTTTGGCTCAGAGGAGGTCGGCAGTGGCAGACAAACAAGGTTGAGAGCTGTCCCCGTGGCTTTTTGCCAAGCAAGAGAACTCGTAGCAAAAGCAACCAAGGAGACAAGTGTTCCTCTGGTCAGAAAACCGCAAGTGCCACAGAAGCAATGAGAGTGCTGTCCACCCACAGACTGCAGTGCCCAACAGCTGCCATCCGCTGCAGAGCACACTGCAGAGGGCAGAGACAGCTCAGTGCCTCCCGAGGCACGACGCTGCTCTCCTGGCAGCTGCAGGGAAAGAGGAAGGCACAGCAGAAACCCAGGACACTCCTGAAGGGAGGAAGAACCAGCTCGGCTACCCAACAGATGGGCAGGAGAGTCGCATCAGGAACGCAGACACGGGAGCTGCTTTCCTTCCTGTTGACACTTCCACTTGCACAGGTTCCCCAAGGGTCTTTCTACACATTTTGCTCTCCAGAAGTCAGCCACGTCACAAGACTGCTCTGCAATTCCAAGTATTATTCCCTCACTCTCACTTTTATTTACACCAATCGATTAGCTCTAACCACAGCCTGGCTTTACCCTTTCCAAAGAGCTGTCCCAGAGCAGGCCTCTCAAGAGGATACATCACCAAACACAAAGGCTGCGAGAATACAACCCCTGGATAGACAGCAGCCTCCTAACTAACCAGAGGGTACTCAAAGAGATGGAGTGTTCTGCCACATCACATTTTTTCGAAGGCCTGTGTATACTCCATCACTCCCCCACAGGCTACAAAAATAACCAGCTGAAGAGACAGAGCCGGAGCAGGCAGAACGTGTCCATTAAAGCAGGTCTATTTGTCAATACATTGTACTGCCTGAAAAGGGCTCGGCCGAACTCGACCTGGCAGTGTTTTGTTTTTGTCAGTTTAAAAGCCAATCTTTTAAGACTCTCACACAGGCAGACGTGAGCGTCCCTGGACTCAAGCTCCGGCAGCAACCCCACCACTCACTGAAAGCAACAGAAATACGCCAGGAGAGGAATTTCAGCTCCACAGTCAATCTTTGTTACAACATATTAAACCCCTCTGCTGTGCCACTGTAGCTGTCATCCCCAGCTATTTAGTCTGTTTACTATCACGTCAGGTCTACTTGTGGTCATCTTATCACACAGACGATTGACCTGATGGAAGGTGGCAGTTCTTTCCCCCGAGAGACAGCTCTCAAAGTCTTGTGCCAAGGCCTGGTTACGGAGGCTTCATTCCCAGCTTTTAGAGGCAAGGCCTGATCTGACAGCCCCCGGCGCATTCATCTGTCAGCAGCAGGAAAGCCTTCAGAAGCGACCAAGTGCTGTGCTGCTTTGTAGAGTTGTGAAACTCTTTTACTTGTAAGGAGTAAAACAAGGGAAGAGAATCCCAGCACAACCTTGTAAAACTTCTTAAGACATGCAATAAACACAGCTGATGAGAAAACTTTAGCTTTCACCCTGATCGATAACATGTTTAGACTGGAAAACAATTTTTAATTAAAAAGTTCATTTTCTTCCTTACCACGATAGTGGCTGATTTGCTCTGAGCAGCTCTCCCAGACTGAAAACGGAACAAACCAGCTTCCCCTCCGCAGCTCCTGCTATTCTCAACTCGGTTTGGTGGCCAGGGATTGAGAAGACTCATATTTATGCTCTGGGTTTAATATCTATCCAATAGCTGGCTTAAAAAACTCAACTTCCTAAAAGGATTCCAGCAGTTATGCCAAGCCTGGTAGCCTGGAAACTCAAGATGACGTAATGATATGGCAAGAGGCAAGAGCTCTTCTCACCAGGAATACATCTTGCTGTATTTCATAACACAGTAATATACACTGCAATATATACAGCGAGGCAGAGATCTCAACTTCTGAACTTTGATATTTGGGCTAAGCACATCAACGGCAATTTTGTGGTTTTGAAATAATCACATAGAGGGTTTGAACATCCTCTAAAACCAAACAGAATAGTTCCCAGATGACCTCTTGCACACCCACTCCTGGAAGACTTCAGAAAGGCTTGGAATTAAGGTTTCAATCGGCGAAGTTGAGCTGGCTTTAGTTAAGCTGGTGATTGCAAGCACAGTATATAAAGAAACTAAGAGAAATCATTTTAAATCACAATTGCATTCTTACTGCTCTCAGGGAAGAGGGGAGACGTATCCATACCTCTTTATCGCTGTAAGAGATATTCCGGATCTCATTCCACGGAAAGGAGATTTTAGGGGTCAACCTGTTGTCTGGGTCATAAATGTGAAGACCCAAGGCGTCAACTCCAAGGAGCAGCTCTGTGCCCTTTTTATTCTATGGGAGGAAAGAAAAGAGCAAGAACCCCTTTTACTCCACTCCGAGGGTCCGACAGGAGCTCCAGCAGCCAGTCCTGAGCACTGACCCACCAGCACTGAGTATTAAAAGCGCTTCTGACACCCCAGATTGCAGCAGGGACTCCGACCAAGGCCCCAAGACCAGTTCCCAGGGCTGCTGGCTCTCCAGGGCTCTACTCATCCAATCTTGCAGCCACACAAAAGACAAACACAAGAGCTACGCAGGCAAGAAAACGTGACCCACAGCCTACACTCACCCTAATCGCAAAGTAGTTCACTCCGTACATCTCCAAGTCCTGAGCTATCTTCAAATACTCCATTTCCGCTTCATCTCTGTCAGACAAGAAGAGGCCAGCGTTATGATGCTAAGTAGGATCAGAGAGTGGGGGCTGGCTGCTCTTGCTGATCCTAAGCACACAGACTGCTTTAAAGCCTGGACTGTCTCTTATCACACAGGTCAAGACTGTCTTTGCTGGAAGGATCAATACAGTCCTATAGCAAATCCCACTCTGCAGCTTGCCAGCATCTCAATGCCTGCTGATGCTTGCCTAGCGAGATGCAGCACTTTCAGCCTTGTTTGTCCATCACCCATCCCCTAAGCATAGAGAGGAAATCCCTGGCTGGGTGGGCTCTGTTCCAGATCCATCCAGCTCCAGGCTTATCCCACACAAGGAATATTTATTTGCCCTGGTGCAGCAATATAGCCATCAGTATGAAGCCCCATGTGTATATGAAAGCTCTTTAACAGGGAATGCAGGGATAGGATGAGAGGGAAGGGTTTGGAGTTGAACAAGGAGAGATTGAGATGAGATCTTAAGAAAAAATATTTCCCTGTGAGGATGGTGAGGGTCTGGCACAGGTTGCTCAGAGCAGTGGTGGTAGCCCCATACCTGGAGAGGTTCAAGGCCAGGCTGGATGGGGCTTGGAGCAACCTGATCCCATGGGAGGTGTCCCTGCCCATGGCAGGGGTGGAACAAGATCTCTTCCAACTCAAATCATTCCATGACTCTAAGATTCTTTCCCTGGCCCAAAGTCAGGCCAGCTCCCTTGGCAGGTGCCCCCTGCCCTTTGCAGGTGGACCCTCACTGAGCATCAGTCCTAAATTCTCTACGAATCAGCATCCAGGGGACAGCAGGGCACACACAGAGCGATATTTGCCCTCCACAAGTCTGCTACTGCATCAACCCTGCTGTCAGCAGAGCTCCTCTATCCCCAGAACCCCTGGGACTCTTAAGGCAAGGGGACAGACCCTGACCCACCACCCAGTACATACTCACCGCGCTCTGCCTCGGTGCTCTGCATACCAGGCTGTTATCCTTTCCTCCCACATCTCCGGAGTCATCTGATACAAGTTTATTACCTGAGATACAGAAGGAGACAGAAATTGGGTCACACTGCTGCTCTTGTGACAGTCTCCTCAGCCAGAAACACCCCAGACCCAAGCAAGCCCTCCACAGCCCCACATCCCACCTCTTTTAACCATGAAAGAAAGAAAACATTTGCTTCTATTTCCATTAAAATATGTCAGAAAGAGATTGAATTCTCCTCCCTCAATACATCCTGTTGGATTGTTTGCCTTGGTAAAGAAGCCTGAGAAAAGCAAGGCAGGGTGCACCCTGCAGGCAGTCCCAGAGACCCTCCCTGATAAGGACTACCCCACAAACTACCACCAGGCTTGGAAACCTACTCCTCTGCTCAGCTAAGCTCCTTACCCGCTTTGGAAGTAGCTCCTCTTGTGCCAAAAAGCCTCGCTTGTGGACATTGGGATCGTAATCACCGTACTGGAAAGAAGCAGAGATATTGCACTCACTCCACGTCAGCATAATGGGCAAGTAAAACTCTTTATCCTTACAGATCCACGCTTTGGGGAAACACCAAACGCGGTCTGCTAACAGTCTTCACATCACAACTTGTTAGAGCAGAGAACACCCACTGCTGGGTAAATCAAATAACTGTATTGTCATTGTCATTTGATTGCTAATGGAAACTAAATCCTTCTTCTACTCATGCTGCAGAGGTGGAAGCAGAATAAAACCTCCCACTAGCAGCTGACATCCAACATCAGTTGACATCCACCATCAGTTGATGTGCACCAGCAGCTGCACTAGATGATGACTGTAAGTCCTTTCCAACTGAACAATTCTATCCTACTTCAATTACCATGGTCAGAAAACACTGCCTCCAGTGCAGGGAAAGACTCACTCCTTCCCATCCCACCAGTGGGACAAGAGAGTCAAGAAAAGGACAAAATGCTGCTCCAAAGACTGATGAACACCAGTCATTTGGGTGAGGCAGATGGTTTCTCTGTCACTGTCAACCACACTAATGAACAAATATGCAAAGGATGACAGACTCCTCTCAGGCAGGTGTCAGCTTTTCTACCAGAGGGTCTGTTGCTCAACTGGGCCGTGGAATCCAATTTAGATTTAAGTGCATGCAGTAATTATTAGTATTTGTTTAGATTTACATCTTTTTTGAGCAGCATATAAAGTGACCAAGGAATAAAACTCCTTATTAACAGATGCAAAAGCCAAGAATCCCTACTGTGTGTGTGAAAATGAATTTACCTCCTGTATGGCTTAAAAGGGCAGGAAACCAGCCCCTCAAACAACCTAGCGAGTTCAAGAGAAGAGTACGGTGAATGCGAGGCACGTATACAAAATGCTGTGATTTCAATTCACTGGGAGAACAGGGCTTCTGCAGTGACATTACCGGTTACACAAGACTCAGCAACATTTGCCCAGTCACTCCTTTTGCAAAGGAGACAGCCCTCCCCTCCCTGCTTTTCCAAAGGCCCCAGCTCAGAAAGTACAAATTGGGGATAATTTTTACAGCCGGAACACAACACACTTGGTGATCATGTAAGGAGTCAGCACAGACAGGAAGCAAGTACAGGAAGGGCATGGATTTGTTGGAGAGAGACCAGAGTAAGGCATGGAGATGATGTGAAGGTTGGAGCACCTCCTGCATGAGGACAGGCTGGGACAGCTGGGGTTGTTCAGCCTGGAGAAGAGAAGGCTGCAAGGAGAACTTAGAGCAGCTTCCAGCACTGAAAGGGGCTGCAGCAAAGCTGGGGAAGGGCTCTTGACCAGGAAAGGCAGACAATCCCTTCCAACCCAAAGCATTCCAGGATTCTATGAAGCTTTCCATAAGAAAGCTTTCTCAAAAGCTTCACTTTTATCTTTTTAACAACAGAACCATCCTGCTGAACACTAGACCCGGAGCTAAGCATCAAAAGCCCACACACCCATCCTCTCCCCAGCCCGGCAAGCGACGTTTCATAGGTGACAAGCAGGGATTAAAGATGCAAATATTGATTTTGAGCCAACGCAGATGTGAAGGAAGCGTGCAACGATCAACACCGACTCAGACATCAATTAATAAAACAAAACCGCCACGAGTTTCATTCAGGAGGGTGCTGAGCAGCAGCCAGTGTCTGACTTCCGAGGTCTACAGATGCTTGGAGCTTCTCAGAAAGCAGCGCATTGCAGGTACACGTGTCCCTTGAACCCACATCAAAGGGAACAGCAATAAAAACAGGGCACTGGCAAAGGAAACAACTCCAATAACCTTGGAGAGGAAGAAGATAAATCATTTTTAGGTGATGAAAATAATAGCAAATAGGATTAACACAATTATTTTTGGTTGTGATCTACCGTGGAGATCCAAGACTCAGTGTGGATTATGGGATTTTCATTCGGTGAAACATATTGCCACGTCCCAAAGGAATGTTTGTACTGAGAGGGAGTCTAGATGAGAACATTAATTATTGACAAGTCAAATACCAACAAACGGCTGAAATATTGCAGTACATGTTAGCTCAAATGATTCGGCAAACAGACTCCTAAAAACCTTTTCAATTAAATCATTACTTCAAAACTGTCATGGAACAGAAAAAACTGTTAATTGAGCTGTATGATTAATATTCACAGCTATGCATGGAAGCTGCCTTTGGTCACTCGCACACCTGGCTTACAGCGCCCTGGATAAACACAGATGGGTTCAGCTTCAAACTGTTAACACCAAGGATTGTTTGGTTTGGGGAGAAAACAGAAATAAAAGAGCCATTGGGAAGTCCTACAAGACCTAACATACTGAGCAGCTGTGTTTGTAGGGTGAGAAAGGGAACCACAGAATCATAGAATAGTTTGAGTCAGAAAAGATCTTAAAGCCCATCCAGTTCACCCCCTGCCATGGGCAGGGACACCTCCCACTGGATCAGGTTGCTCCAAGTCCCATCCAACCTGGCCTTGAACATCTCCAGGGATGGGGCAACCACCACTGCTCTGGGTGACCTGGGCCAGAGCCTCCTCACTCTAACAGCAAAACATTTCTGCCTAAGATCTCATCTCAGTCTCACCTCTTTCAGCTCAAAACTGTTCCTCATCCTCCTCTCCCTGCCCTCCCTGATCAAGAGCCCCTCCCCAGCTTTCCGGCAGCCCCTTTTCAGCACTGCTGCTCTAAGCCCCTTTCAGCTGCTCTAAGGTCTCCGCCGGAGCCTTTTCTTCTCCAGCCTGAACAACTCCAGCTCTCTCAGTTTGTCCTGGTACAGGAGGTGCTCCAGCCCTCACATCATCTCCTGGACACGAGCATTTTGGGTCAGGATGTATTTTTCAGTAGATTCCCAGCTATTTAAAACCTGAGCCGCCTCCAGCATCTGAACGTAGCGTGGGTGGTTTGAACGTGGGGCTAGAGGGGAAACACACAGTAATTCCCTAAATGAACATAACGATATAGAAATAAATAAGGTTTTATTTTTATGACCCAGGTGCTTACTCTGTTATTGCAGGTAGGTATGCAACAACGGCACAAAGCAACCTGGCTGTCAATCGAATGGCTGCAAATGCACCACTATAGCAGGCGATTACACCCCTAATCATGCAAATCATCACCTTATTAGTGAAATTACTGTGCTCGGCAGCCGCTTTCTTGTCCAGAAAGGACATCATTATGCTATTTAACTGAAGGAGATGACCTGCAACATCTTTCTGCCCAGTTCTGTGCTTTCAGCTTTCGCCTTTGCTGAAAGAAAAGTAGAAGGGGAAACCCTGCCTGTAGGGGCAGGAAGGGAAAGTGATGTCTGACGCAGACATGAGAGCACATTAACAGAGGTGGGAGGAGGCATCCCTCTTCCACCTGCTCCCGGTCTCTGTGCAGAATCAAGATGTGTGAGGCCAGACGAGAGGGTGTCGAGCACACGGGGTGTTGCTACTGAGCACAAGGTCAGCAGCCACGCTGCCAAGACGAGAAAGGGAAAGGCACTACAGCTCTGTAGCAAATTACAGCCTGTTCACAAGCAGAAGCTGTCACGGCCAAGGGTTAACAGCGCTCAATATCCACCCAATGGTTTATTCATTCTGGGGGCAGGAGAAGTCATCCCCAACGTATCCTCAGCTCAGCAGGTCAGCCCAGAAAAAGCCACGTAAGTGTTTACTCATGCGGTCTAATAAGAGTGATGAATGTTTCACATGAATAGGAACATTTCTGAAAGCAACTCCTCTCTCCCTGGCTGATGAGTCTCTCTAACAGCACAATGTTTCATCAATATTCTGACTACTGGGAGAAAATAGCTTTTTTCTAGTAAATTCAAATATTCATCATCAAAGAACAAGGCTGCTCGTCACCCAGGGATTCATTCAGACAAACTGAGCATGAAGAAAGGGTTAGGAGGAAGATTATCCTGGAAAAAGCCATGGTGCAACACAGACTGGACAGGTTCCAGCCAGCCTGGACCAAGCCCTCCCTTCAGGTACCAGCACAAAAGCCCTTGTCCTGCCCTGTGAGCTGAGGAGGTCTCCAAGCAAAGTGCCACCCTCTCTTCTGAACCTGCTCTACAGCCGTGGCTCCTCAGGGACCTCCAGACAGCCCAGAGCCAGGACACAGCCACCTGCCCACAGTCCTGCAAACCAAACCACCTCCCTAAATCGCATCCAGAGAGTCCAAACTGGCTGCTATCGGATTCCAGTCACTCCCCTTCTTTTCCAAAGTCATTATGTTTACGCACACAAACTGGAGATTTGCTAAAAGACTCATTAATTGAGCAGCAGTGTATGTTATGCATATGTACAGCGATAAACTACTTCCCCTCCTGCAAGAACATCCCTGCTTCTACTCCTTCCCTCTATCCTAGGAGCCCCTCTGCTGTGGGCTGCTGCAAGCTCTCCGAGGCTGCCTGCTCCAGGCTGGAAATCACTGTTGTCCTCAATAAGCCCTCAGCAAAACTCACTGACTCTGGCTCTAGAGCTAAATTAAGCCAAGGAGTGAGGGGAACTTAACAGCCATTGAGTTTTCCCATTGTTTAGTGCGGCCAAATGCCCAAGATCAAATGCAGGATGAAAGAAGATACCAGGCAGAGCTCTTTAACACTGCAATAACGTTCACATTGCAAACTGTAGCACACAAAATAAAGCGGTTATGGTGGTGACAATATTCTGGGTAAGCAGACGAGCTGCGAGCCCTGTGGTTGGTTTGCCTCTGGCTATGATGGCAAGAGAGGGGAAGGGATCCAAAAAAGCACAGGCTCAGGGAATTCACCCTCTCCAGCAGAGAGCAACACGCGAGCAGACACGACAGCTCAGAAGCTGAGCACTTACTAACGAGTCCTGGAAAGAGAAAGCAAAAATCTGTCCAACGTCTGGAGGCAGCCAGGAACCAGCAGTGCACAGAAGGCAACGTTGCTAGCATAGTCCTCAAGCTTTAACAACTTCCCCTGCCTTCTCCTCCTCTGGGAAGCAGGTAGATTGCAAAGTGCCACACCATCCACAAGCAACGTTAACCCACTGCCTAAGTCAGATATTCCCCCTGTGCCTACCTTGGCCTGGACGGCGTAAGAGGCCAGCAGGACAGAAGCTTCAGGAGGACAGTAGATTTTCTCATCCAAAATCTGCTTCTTCACCTGCACATAGAGGTAAAGGACACACAACACATTTAGCAAAGCAGTGCAAGGCATGACTGTCACGGCACACGACTGCGGTTTGTTTTGACTCCAGCTGTCAACACACAGTTAACAATTTTCCTATCGCTAATTACAATTCAGGCCCAGGAAGCCTCTGGTGGCTCAGAAGGGAAGGGCTTCAGCTTTCACAGGCCACCTTTTCAGAGAATGATAGAATCATCAAGATTGGAAAAGACCTTTAAGCTTATCCAGTCCTACCATCAGCCCAACACCCCTCATCTCAAGGTAGTGATAGCAGGACCCACGGGCTTGAGGATGGCCAGCAGTTGGCAACGTGGGAGCCTGTGGGGTGTCCAGCCTGGCAGCGAGCGCCTGGGACTGGAGAAGTTGCCCTAGCCCTAAGAGAGAACCATAAAATCACAGAAGCATTAAGGTTGGAAAAGCTCATGCAGTCCAACCGTCAGCCCAAACCCGCTATGCCTGCTAAACCATCTCCTCAAAGTGCGATGGCCACATGCTTTTTGAACCTCTCCAGGGATGGAGACTCTACCACTGCCCCGAGCAGCTTCTGCTAGGGCTTCACCACTCTGTCAGGAAAGACATTTTTCCTAATAGCCACTCTAAATCTCCCCTGGTGCAGCTTGAGGCCATTTCCTCTCATCCCATCACTTGTCACTTAAGAGAAGAGCCCAGCACCCACCTCACCGCAACCTCCTTTCTAGGAACTGCAGAGAGTGATGAGATCTCCCCTCAGCCTCCTCCTCTCCAGGCTACACAATTTCCAGACAGTTTTGTGAAAAGAGCTAAATGTATATGCGGAACATGACAGAACTCATATTCCAGTGCTGAAGGCAAGGGCCAGAGGGGAAGTCTTGTGTGTAAACACAGAGATAAAACTCTCAAGGCGTAAGCTATGGATTGATACGTCTATACACAACACTAAATTAAGAAAGAAGTTAACAGCCAAGTTGCTGAGCTCACAGAGCTTTTGCGCTGGGATATTCTGGCCTCATTATGAGTCAGTGCTCACCTGTGCCGGAGGCCAATTCCCTCCAGTCCCACCAGCAGCCAGGAGAGCTGCGGGTCACCTCCCTGGCAGCGCTTTTAGCAGCAGGCGAAGCCCTGCACACGCTCCCAGGAGGGCTAATACGCAGCTCCCAAAAGCCAGGGCTTTACGTTTCCTGGCTTCTGTGCATTAAAAAATTAAACCTGTCATGTTTGATATTTTTTGGGGTTGCACACTTAATTTTCCTGAATAAGGAGAGAGGAAAAAAATAAAAAGCATACTATTTCCTGGGAGACTTAAAAGGATTGTCACAGAGACGCAGGAACATCTATTTGAATTTATAAGATGCTTTGAGTCCTAAGAGTTGGTTACAGCATAATCACAGCAGATATTCTCATGCATTAAGATAAAAACAGGGGAGTTCACAAGCTTATGTGTGTTCTTGTTTCCACATGTGTTACAGGCTCCTGTCATCACCATAAATCTAAACAGAAAGCCACGGTCTGCATGTATAAAATGCAGCTTTAACTGCTTTTTCTCTCCGATCTTCCTTTTCAAAGATGCCAACAACGTTTTTCCTCATCATGAATAACGCCCGTGTCAAATCAGACATTTAAACACAGCCCTAAGGAGATCCTAGTGCACAAGACAGACCTTGGGAATTAACAGTTTTCTTTGGTTCTGAAGAACAAAGATGAACTCTGCAAGAGCCCAGAGCACAAGGAAGCTGGTGAGCTACCCTTGATGCCCCTTTGAAAGGTCAGGGCACACGGAAGGCTATAGAGGTACTTCCAAGAGCAACCACACCCAGATTGCCTCTACTTTGGTATAACAAATGCACGAATGAGTGTCTTTTTCACATACATAATGTACTTACTTTAGCATCTTTAAATCAGCAGCTGCAGAGCAGCTCAGACATCCCAACAACTATGCAGGAGCCTAATGGGGGCTACTCTGCTGCCTGTAACTGTGGTTGACACAATCCTTTATAGGAAGTGATTTCAGCAAACTGATCTTGTCTGAAAGCGGCTCCTGTGATGGTAGCTCCTCATTATGCAGCACTGCTACAACATCATGGAGCTGATTCCTCAGGACACAATGTTTTGTAGCATATGTTAAGGAAAGAAGCCTGCAGAAGTGTTCACCACAGTTTCCAAATGCTTAACATCAAAGCACGAGGTGCTGAGGCAGACAGGCCATCAGGGTCTCCCCTTCTCTTCTGCTTCTGCCATCAGTCTCTGACTGAGTGGTACTTCTGGGATTTCCTTCTGCTCCAGTTATCTGAAGGCTGGTTTGTGAAGAGGTAAACTTCGCTGCACAGCCTGGACATGGAACAGGTTGGCTGCATTCTGTTCCCGGGCATGAAATCCCCCTGCTTCACATAACGATGCTATCATGTATAAACATGATCGCCACCCCTCAGCACAACAGATATCCACCCCCTGCAGGCGTGGACTCCAAGGCTGTGTGTGTCATTTCAGCCCACGCCTGATGGATTTCTTTCCCCTGCCTACCACACACTAACATTACGAATCACTTAAATCACTCCTGACAGTCAGTTTACCAGGTCTGCCAGTCTGGGCATCTCTGACTGCTTCATCCAGACAAACCACCTCTGACCTATTTTAAGAAGCTCTTGTTCTTGCAGACGACTCCCTTCAGAGAGTTGGGAACATAACAATGAGGATACACACTCCACTGACCAACTTTCTGACCTGGGCACCTTCTCACACCTCTGTTCACCCCAGCTCCTCCTCCTTGGGATGAAAACAGTGTACTGACAGGCTCCTACCTGCAGGAAGAACAAGTGTTGGGTGATTTCCTGAACCAGTTCCTCCTCGGCATTCTCTGGATAAAATTTGGCTAGGAAGTGGAAGGTGACGGGCTCCTCTGTAGGAACATCGTGATCCAGAACCTGTGGGACACAAGAGCTACTCAGTTACACTTTCCAGCTCCTTCAGGGCTGTCTCTTGGAGCTAAGACACAGCTCCCTTCTGTTCAGACCAGCAAATCTTTTGTCAAGCATTTTAGACACCAACAACAGACAAACCAACCTAAGTAGTTCAGAAACTAGTTAAAAGAAGAAAGCAAACAAACATTCCTGACACTCAGAAGGATGCAAGAAAACAAACACGGCAGAAACAAACAGCATGCGAAATGAGACATCCAAGGCCAATTCTGATCTGCTGTGTGCACATTGCCTCTCCTGAACTTCAGAGCGATGCTATATCCTGCTACGCCACCAGCCGATCTTGTCATTCCCCTGTGCTGCCTCTTCCTGGTTTTCACTGCTGTTCCTCAACACCTTCCTCTTGGCCTGGTTCGGTCTGGTTCAGGTACATGTCAGCTTAAAACCTTGGCGTGACATATGAGACGCCCAGACCTTCCTCACAGTCCTGATCACTGTCTGACTTCAGTGTAACATCCTTTGTATGTGAACCAAACCACATCTACCACATCTAACCCACCCCTCAGCAAGCTGGACTCACATATTTGGGAAAAGTTTCATAGAATCATAGAACAGCCAGGCCGGAAGAGACCCACCGGATCATCGAGTCCAACCGTAGTCACTCCATTCCATTCTGTCCCCACTGCTTTGGGGCTCAACTCCAGCCTCCCCAGTCACCCCATTCCCTCCCCAGCCACACCATTCCCTCCTCATCACCTCAGGGCTCAGCTCCAGGAACCCCACAACTCCTTTCCCTCCCCATCATTTTGGGGCTCAGCTCCAGCAATCCCAGTAACTCCATTCCCGTCACTCTCCACCGCTGTGGGGCTCAACTCCAGCCTCCCCAGTCACCCCATTCCTTCCCTTGTCTCCATCTCCTTTTCACTCCTCTGCTTTCCTCCTCCCTAGCTCTTTGTACATATCGACTACAAAAGAAGGCAAGATGCAACTTCACTTTTGCATGAAGGGTTTTGTCCTTTAGGGGCACAGAAGAGAAACTTAGGTTTCATTTGCTCTGCAGCCTGAAGTCCAGCATCCCAGCACAGCTGCCTCCCAGAAGCCTCAAGGGGATTCAGTGAGCACGTGTGAGGCTTCTCAGCCCAGGAGCTGGGCTGGGCTACACCTGCCAGCTCTTCCCAGTTTGACTTAGAGATGCCAAGGGGATGAGATTTAAACACCTTTCACCAGTTCACACTGATACCAAACCACACACAATAATCAAAGAAAGAGGGGAGTATGTTCTTTGTTGTCCCACACGGTTTCTCAAGGGAAATGTGGTTCCAACCTTCTTGTCCATTTTAAGCCACGCCACGGTATCCTTGATAGTGTACTGGAGCCCGAAGAACCAGGTTTCTCGCAGTCCCAGCGTCCTGCACACCAGATCGAACAGGTCCTTCCCCTTCCACTTCACCTGCAAGGGAGCAAATGGGAAACAGAGTTACAAAGATGAATTTCAGCACTTCATCTCCGTTCAACCAAATTCATTCTTCTTTCACTTCGCGATGCCTTTGAGAGCGCAGAGAGGGCATCTGGTACAGATAAGAACCCATCCTAACAAAGCACAATTTATATCCTTCCATCCGATCTCATCTGCTGATCTCCAACTCCTCCCTCACCAGGAAACCGAGATGCAATTTTTCCCAACAAACACCACTGTAAATAAAGCCCTGTTTCTCCCTCTGGCAACCCACCAACATCCAACAGAGCACCTGAAGGGTCCATTCAGGTTGCTTTGGAGCAAAGCACTGCTTTGAGCAGCCTGTTTCCAGCAAGAAATAAAACCATTCTTAATGGCCCCTCAATGGCTTCAATGCCTCTAGCTACTGCCCCAAGGAGCTGCACAAGAACTCTGGTACCAGCAACAGGGTTTCACAGACCAGGGTGCAATATGCTCCTGATAATCAGGAGTGAAACGATCTATGTGTGTTCATCCAGGGCTCCACACCCTGCACAGGTAAATGAAAACGAGCTCCAGGAAAGAAAACCATCATTGAAGTCTGCGGTGCTCTCCAAGCACGTTTTGATAGGGTCCAAGCGCATTTTATTCTCCAAATGTTGGTGACAAAAGCAGCTCAGGAGTGGAGAAAATTGGTCTTGCTCAAAAGACCATGTCCCTCGCGCCACCTCACAGCTGCATCTATGTTGCTACTGAAGTTTGCTCATAAAAACAGAAGGCGTTGGGAGGCAGGAAGGTGAAGAGGGACATAAAACAGATGAATCTGATGTGCCAAAGCCACTTAGGTCTTCCATCTGCACGCTGGAAAGGATTGCTGGACCGAGACATATGGCCATTACTCCAAAGCCCGAGGGCACAAGGATCTGGGCACATTTTCTTGTCACTACAGCTCAATCTCCGTGCTACCTGGACAGCATCAATATTAACGCTCAGGCAGGGTAGAGATGGCTGTGCTGTCGCCCACTGCCGCCTTGTGGGCAAAGATGCTGAGGACAAGCTCAATCCTGTCTCGGCTTCGATTTAATGAGGATATCACTATTTTCTCTCCCTCCCAGGGCGTGCGCACACGCTGACAGGCCCAGAATAGAATAAAGCCGACGCTACCCTGCAAAAAAACAACACCCCGGGACGGCTCAACACAGCAATTCATATCAAGCACCGTCAACACCTCGAGGTCAAAAACACCAGGAGGAGCAAGTTTTGCAGCGTTGTAATTATAACCCCCTAATTTCACACATTTAGCCAGCCTCCAGTCCCCAGGATGAGCTCCAGCTCGGCACAGGACAGCTCAGACTGCAGATCTTTTCCTGACTATTATTGTAAGAGGGAGGTTAATTCAAGGGTTCAGACAAAACAGAGCGAGACGCATTTACGCAGCTATTTGGTAGCATTTCTGCAGGCACATAAAACCCGGCTGCCATCAAAGGGCTATTTCTTAACTGGAATGAAATTGCTTTGCATAAAGTGTTACCAGCTCTTCCCCTTTCTGCAGAAGCCGTGTTTCAGCCCATTGCTTTAGCGAATGCTGCCTGCCCACACACAGCACTAAACCTTTTGCAGGACAGGCTCCTGCATCACCCCAGACAATCCATGGGATCGGAGCAAGCCCTGGTTGGGATTTCATAAACCCGCTTGGTTGAAGAAGATTTCTGAGATCGAGTCTAAACATACTTGTCCACTATTAAACCATATTCCTGAGCTACCCGTCTTAAACACCTCCAGGGATGGTGACTCCACCACCTCCCTGGGCAGCCTCTGCCACTGCCCAAGAACCCTTTCAGTGAAGAAATTTTTCCTGATATCCAATCTAACCCTCCCCTTGTGCAACTTGAGGCCATTTCCTCTCATCCTAACGCTTGTTACTTGGGAGAAGAGACCAACACCCACCTCGCTACAGCCTCCTTTTAGGTAGTTGTAAACAGCAATGAGGTCTCCCCTCAGCCTCCTTTTCTCCAGGCTGAACACCCCCTGCTTTCTCAGTTGTTCCTCATAAGACTTGTTCTCGAGTCCCTTCCCCGGCTGCAGCTCCCCAATGAACCAGAGCTTCATGCAGGCACCAAAATCTAATTCCTAGCACTACACCAGCCACCACAACCCAAAGATTCCTCCCTTAAAGCAAGCCAGCAGTTGATTTTAAAGACCAGCAGCGAGCATTAAAGCAAAGGTTTTGTGTATTTTCCTCCCTCCACAATTTTAATGTGGTGAGGGGACTATTTTAAGCGATTCTACTGCTGCTTTTTACACCATCGCTCTGTCACTGCAAGCGTACATTATAGCAGAAATATATATTTAACGTTCCTGCTTGCACGGTGCTGAAGTCTCCAACCATAACACCACACAGACCTCCCCCCCGTCTGTGCTGAATTATGCTCATTAAATATATAAATGGAACAGCAGCCACGTTTATCTCAACATACATGACTTCACTCCACACCTCAGTACTTAAAATCACAATCTGCATTCAAGCAGCAGCTTTTGACAGTTGAACTCCGTCTGTTTTTCAGATGTTCAGGACTTCAGCCCTCCAGAGCCTTACTCGAATCATTAACTGCCGCATGTGCTGGCCGTAAAACACAAGAAAGACCTCCAGGGCATGGGAAGGTGATGCAAGCAGCTATCCGAGGCTGGGCAGAGACCTGGGGGAGAGCCAGGAGGGCTAGCAGCTCCCCATCCCGCACTATCGCTCCTTGCTCCACACTGAAGTGACACCTGTAGCCCAAAGTCAATGTTGCAAGCAGTTACGAGCTCCTGCAAATAAAGCAAAGAGGCTTAGAGCAGAAAAAGCCCCTCTCAGTCGTACGTAGGGTGGCTGGTGTGATGCTGTAATAAAGCTCAACCCCCTAGTGAAAAGCTACAGCAGGAGAGGAGAGGATAGGGCCACGAAGGTGATCCATGGTCTGGAGTACCTGCCGCAGGAGGACAGGCCGATAGAGCTAGGATTGTTCAGCACAACATGGGCTGGAAAGTACACTCACAATCCAGAAACCAAACTGTATCCAGGGCTGCATCCAAAGCAGAGGGACCAGCAGGGAGGGGATTCTACAACCTCTGCTTCGCTCTGGTAAGACCCCACCTGAAGTCCTGTATTCAGTTCTGGAGTCCTTAGCACAGGAAGAACATGGAGTTGTTGACACGAGACTAAAGGAGACCATAAAGATGATCCAAGGGCTGGAGCAGCTCCTGTCCGAAGACAGGCAGAGATAGTTGGGGTTGTTCAGCCTGGAGAAGAAAAGGCTGCGGAGAGACCTTAGAGCAGCTTCCAGTACTGAAAGGGGCTGCAGGAGAGCTGGGGAGGGACTCTTGATCAAAGGAGATAGGACAAGGGGAATGGGTTTGAGTTGGAAGAGGGGAGATTGAGATGAGATAATAGGTAGAAATTTTTTGCTGTGAGGGTGGGGAGACCCTGGACCAGGTTGCCCAGAGTAGTGGTGGTTGCCCCATCCCTGGAGGTGTTCAAGGCCAGGCTGGATGGGGCTTGGAGTCCCTGATCCAGTGGGAGGTGTCCCTGCCCATGGCAGGGGTGGAACTGGATGGGTTTTGAGGTCCCTTCCAACCCAAACCATTCCATTGTTCTACGATTCCCTTAACCATATTCACAGGATGGAGCAGACACAACGGCATTGCTTCAGCATCCTCAAGAACCGCAGGCAGTGCCTTTTGCGTTCGCAGGTCTGACTTTTCCCATTAGGATGCTCACACTGGGGTTGTTGGATGTATTCAGTGAGTTGAAGGAAAAAGCGGACGAACCGCTTTACAGACAGGGTAAGCGCTGCAAGGCTGTTATCCCGTGGAGCTGGAATTTATGTTCTTTACTACATACAGAACACTTACAATCTATCAGCAGAGCATTTTAAGTAAACAGCACTAAACACTTAAAACCCAGCAGCCTATGGCTAGAACAGAGCACTTCCAGTACCGGTTATTGGCATCATCTTTTCCTCCAGCCAAGACATCGCGTTTGGCGTCTATTAACAGGGTTTGCATTATTTATTAACCTGCACCAAGAGTCATTACCAACTAGCAGGCAAACGGACAATTTATTTCTGCGCAGAGCCTTTCTGTCAAGTTTCACAACCCTTCCTCAGCTAACGAGGCGAAAAACTAGCCGTATAAACCAGCGGTAACAATGAGCGGAAGGGTTATAAGAGCCCCTCATTCTGCGGTGAAAAAGAGAGAGGCCAAGCGCTACAAAAAATAGGCACAAGATGGTGTGACCCATCCTGCACAGTGAGGGCTGAGCAGGGGGGACTATGGAGAAGAGTCATTCCCAAACCCCACCGGCACATGCTGCTGCTCTTCTTCCAAACGATGTCAAACTGAATTTAATCCAGTTATGTGGAAAGGGGGGAAAAAAAAAAAAAGACATTTTTTAATCATTTAATATGAAGGTTCGTCAGGCAAGAAGCTCTCTTTGGACATCAGGGAGGTGCCCAAACTCCAGGGGACAGAAAATGGCACTATCCAGGGGCAATGGATGGAGATCTTGCCTCCTTGTCATTCCAGACATCAACCACCAGAGCTTCAGCTCTCCCTGGGGTCAGGCTGAGGAAGGAGGGCGCAAACAAGGAACAGGATGCCAAGGCAGCACTAACCCACTCGAGCTGGGGCCAGAGTGGACACATCAGTACAGCCCAAACTACACAACCATGGGGTTAGTGTACGGTCTTGGAGAAACGACATCTACAGAACATTCTACTGCACCGATCTCATAGAACTACGGAATAGTTTGGTTTGGAAGGGACCTTAAAGCCCATCCAGTTCCAACCCCTGCCATGGGCAGGGACACCTCTCACTGGATCAGGGGCTCCAAGTCCCATCCAACCTGGCCTTGAACACCCCCAGGGATGGAGCATCCACAACTCCTCTGGACGACCTGTTTAATAAAGTAATCTATTCTTAAATAAAGCAGAAGATGGCTTTTCCCCTTAGCAGATCTTTTATTAAGTGTGAGTTCATTGCTGGAAATGAGAGGAGAGCACGGGGTCCCTGTTGCAATGACATGATGACGCAGAAAAGGGGCTGGAGCCCCTGAAGCCGTGCTCAGCTTCCACCAGGCAACTGATCTCCATGGAAGAAGGAAGCTGTAACACAAGGAGGTGACACCACTGCACTGAAACAAGAGGGAGACGGCAGGGGCTGGGCAGAGCATCCCTCCACCAACCCCCAGGAAACGACAAATGTGGCAGCTGTGGCTGCTCCTCACCCCACCAGGAGATGCCCAAACTCACCAGTCACAGCAGTTTACAGCTCAAATGGAGATAACTTTGAGACCGCAAGCTACATTTATTTCTCCTTCTGGACGTGAATGATAACAGGAGTGCCACAGACAACTATTTGTTTGGATTTAAAGCCCATTTGGAGCAAACAGGGAATCAAATATGCGATATCCTTCCATTTTTTAAAACCAAAGTGATGTCAAATAATCTCAATTGCCGCTTACTGAGCCACAAGACAGGGCTGTAAAAGTTATTTTTATTTACTAATGCTACACGACAACTCGATAATGAGCTTTTAATTAAAATCTATTCTTGCTAACCACTGAGGAGGCCAAAAACTCACCCAGGCGTAACACTGCAGATGGTGCAACCACGCACAGTTCATGGTGTCTGCCCAAGACAGAATCATAGAATCATAGAACAACCAGGTTGGAAGGGACCCATCAGATCTTCTAGTCCAACCATTGCTATCTAACACTAAACCAAGTCCCTCAAGACGTCATCCATCCGTCCCTTAAACACCTCCAGGGAAGGTGACTCAACCACCTCCCTGGGCAGCCTATTCCAATGCCCAATGACCCTTTCTGTGAAAAAAGGAAGGAACCAGGTACATAGAAGAAGAAGCAGCTGCTGCTGTGGGTCTGATCAGTCAGCACCAAAGAGAATGGGAGAGGTAGAGGGGACAACAACCAACGATGTCCCAAAGCCTAACCTCACCCTGTAAGCTGGGGTTGTGCAATTTAAGAGTTACAGGGTCAAGGAGCAGCTCGACACAGGGAAAGAAGCTCCAAGAGGTCAAGAGATGGATTGTGTTCCTGAAGGGAAGATGTGGATAGGGTCTGCAGCAACCTGATCCAGTGGGAGGTGTCCCTGCCAATCCCTGGTTCCAAAACCAATCCCTGGTTTGGAACTGGATGGGCTTTGAAGTCCCTTCCAACTCAAACCATTCCATGACTATGTAAAACAGGCCTTTCAGAAAGGCTCTGGGTCTCCAGAGACGAAAGCTACTCACCCAGTGCTGCGAGGGGAAGGAACAGACAAAGCCAACCACAGGACCAAGAGTGAGGCTGATGGATTCTCCTGCCTCCCAGGAAACTCAGTTCCTGGAAGAAGCAACTGCAGACTGGAGCACATGAGACCAACCCAACAGCAGCTGCGCCACAGCACCACCACCCTGACAGAGGGACGAGATGAGCGATGCCTTGGAAGGCATAGACTCAGAACTACCGCAGGGTTTTTAGATATTCCACCAAAGATAACAGGTAACCAACTACCTCAGCTAGAGAGGCATTGCCAAAATAACATTATCTTGGCCACGCCAATGACTTTAATTTCATTCAGGGTCAACATCAGCAAGTTTCACCACCAGGGTGGCAACAGCAGAGGAAAGCATCAGGCCATCTGCAAAAGCACCACACCCTGGCAGGCTCTGCTTTACAGCTTCCCACATCGTTAAGTCGCCCGAATCAATGTTCATCACGGAAGAACATGAAACGTCTTTTAGCCTAGAGAAGAGGAGGCTGAGAGGAGATCTCGTTACTCTCTAAAACTACCTGAA
Organism: Coccyzus lansbergi; assembly: GCA_033558105.1. Taxonomy (NCBI): domain Eukaryota; kingdom Metazoa; phylum Chordata; class Aves; order Cuculiformes; family Coccyzidae; genus Coccyzus; species Coccyzus lansbergi. The sequence goes on along the minus strand of JAUMJK010002250.1, from coordinate 5,579 downwards.
AGGAGGTTATAGAGAGGAGGGAGCTGGCCTCTTCTCCCAAGTGACAGGGGACAGGACAAGAGGGAATGGCCTCAAGCTCCACCAAGGGAGATTTAGGCTGGAGATTAGGAGGAAGTTTTTCCCACAGAGGGTCATTGGGCATTGGAATAGGCTGCCCAGGGAGGTGGTTGATTCCCCTTCCCTGAAGGTGTTTAAGGCACAGGTAGATGAGGTCCTGAGGGACATGGTTCAGTGTTTGATAGGAGTGGTTGGACTCAATGATCTGATGGGTCTCTTCCAACCCGGTTGTTCTATGATTCTAAGACTTCTCTAGCACTGCTCCAAAGTATACTAATATTTGAGGGGTGAGGCAGCCAGGTTTGCTTTAACACTGGGATTTTAAGACCTATGCAAGCGTCTCTCCTACTTCAAGGTGTAATCAATTAATTAGGTACCAGGCTCTAACAGCCACGATGGAAGGAACAAAAAGGAAGATGCTCACCCTGTGCTTTCAAGATCTCCCCTAACACATTACAAGTATTTAAAGCAAAACCCCAGCCATGATTAAAAAGCCTCAGTGCCAGGTCAGAAAGATTAAGATTTCATTTCTATGAATTATTTCAGATCTAGGCTCAATTGAGAGACATCATTTGCAAAGTAAACAGAGGCAAAGCAGGTTTAATCTCTTAAAACACACAGCTGGGGGTTTCTACGGGTCAGAATGAAAAAAGAACATAGAAAAGCAAGGTCCAGGGGTGCAGGGGGGTCAGAAGCAGAACAGCTGCTGGGATAGAAGCTGTGGCTCAGCAGTTCACAGCGAGTACCCTTCAGCCCATCCCAAGAGTCAGTCTATGGCTTCTGAGATGAACATCAGCATTAGCGTTACCTGTTGTTTTCTTTATACAGAATGATTTGAGGAGAAAAAACCTTCAAGATAAGCCTGAAGCGAAAGGTGAGACACAAGGAAACTATTCACAGAGCTGGAGAAAAGGCAGGGAGAATCATGGTGTAAAGCTGTAAAGTTAAAAAACAACTATGTGGAGAAAGAGAATTAGCAAGCTGCCCTGATACAAAGCGGAAACCATCCCCGCTTCTTGGCGTGGATTAGCCATGGTATGGCCAGCAGAATCAGGGAAGGGATCGTACCCCTGGGCTCGGTGCTAGGGAGACTGCACTTTGAAGCCTGCATTCAGTTTTGGGCCTCTCACTCCAAAAAGGACATTGAGGGGCTGGAGTGTGTCCAGAGAAGGGGAATGGAGCTGGGGAAGGGGCTGGAGAACAGGGGTTCTGGGAGTGACTGAGGGACCTGAGCTGCTTAGCCTGGAAAAGAGGAGGAAGACGTGAGACTTCATAGCTCTCTGCAGCTCCTGGAAAGGACACTGCGGTGAAGTGGGTGCTGGACTCTTCTCACAAAGAACAAGGGACAGGACAAGACGAAATGGCCTCAAGTTGCACCAGGGAAAAATGTCTTCACTGAAAGAGCAGTGAAGCCCTGGCAGAGGCTGCCCTGGGCAGTGGTGGAGTTTCCATCCCTGGATAGGTTCAAAAGGCACATGGCCATGACTCTTGGGACCATGGTTTAGCGAGCACAGTGAATCATAGAATCATAGAACAACCAGGTTGGAAGAGACCCATTGGATCATCGAGTCCAACCATTCCTATCAAACTCCTTCCTCTCTACAATCTCCTTTCAAGTAATTGTAAAGAGTAATGAAGTCTCCTCTCAGCCTCCTCTTTTCTAGGCTAAACACCCCCAGCTCTCTCAGATGCTCCTCTTAAGGCCTGTTCTCCAGCCCCTTCACCAGCTTTGTTGCTCTTCTCTGGACTCGCTCCAGAGCCTCAGGAGTGAGGCTGTGTGGATGGTTGGATTGGATGAGCTTAGAAGACTTTTCCAACCTTAATAATTTTATGACTCTATGATTCTCTCAGAGGGTCAAGGCAACCTTGTCAGCCCCAGGCACTTGCTGCTGGGTCAGACACCCCAGTTACTCAAATGCTTTTAGCAGCGATGTAACCAATACCCACAGACAAGCACAGGCAGCGTCAGCCTCCCCAGCGGCTGCACACACCCTGGACAACTCAGTGGACACGTGTCCAGCTTCTGGAGACACAAAATGAGAGACAAATGCAACACAGGCACATTCTGTGTAAGGCTGGGAGCGCAGAGGTAGGGCACGAGGTGAGCAGCGACAAGGGAGGACAAGGACTTCTGGAAGTGGAGAGGACAGAGGGCACAGTGACAGAAACCAGCCTGCTCTGCCCAGACTGCAGCCTCTCCTCTCCACACACCTGCAGCCCCATGCACAGAGGGAGCAGGAATTTCATGCTGCTCTAAACACCCACTTCACAGCTCAAGCAAATGGTGCATCCTGGATAGCTGCGGAGAACAAGGGTCAGAAAAAGAAAGTCTTGGAGAAAAAGTAGAGATGACAGGAGTGAGTGGCAGGACACAGTCCCCCAGAACACCTCCCACAGTCAGAAGCGCACAAACATGGGAAAAACTCCTGAACATGGGAAAAACTCCTTCTTGTCTGTCAAGGTAGAAGTGGGGCACAGAGGAGCAGTAACCAGGGTGAAGCAGAGCTACAGGCAGGACAAAGCAGAGCAAGAACTGGGATACACCGAGTTATCACCAGGACACAGAGGAGCTACAGCCGAGACAAAGCGAAGCTCCAGCTACAGACAGGACACAGCCAAGTTGTGATGGTGACAAAGTGGAGGGACTGCTGGGACACAGGCAAGTGACAGCTACAGCCAGGATGAAGCGGAGCTACACGTGGGATACAGCCGAGCTGCAACCGGGATAAAGCAGAGCTGCAGGCTGCACAGAGTGGACCTAAAACTGGGATAGAGCTAAACTACAACCAGGACAAAGCAGAGTGACAGCAAAGACACAACTACCTACGGTTGGGATAAAGCTGAGCTACAAACTGGATAAAACAGAGTCACAGGAGGGACAAAAGGGAGGTGTCAGGGGAGGGATAAAAGGGGGAGTCAGGGGAGGGATAAAAGGGGGAGTCAGGGGAGGGATAAAAGGGGGAGCCAGGGGAGGGATAAAAGGGGGAGTCATGGGAAGGATAAGAAGGAAAAGTCATGGGAGGGATAAGAAGGTGGGTGTCAAGGGAGGGGTAAGAAGGAAAAGTCACGGGAGGGGTAAGAAGGAAAAGTCACGGGAAGGATGAGAAGGAAAAGTCACGGGAAGGATGAGAAGGAAAAGTCATGGGAGGGACAATAAGGGGAGTCATGAACCAGATTAAAGGGGGGGGAGTCACTGCTACTGAAAATTCTGGCAAATGCAAGTCTCTAAAACTCGTCTACTTTCTCTTAAACCAAAACAATTCCATGTTTTGTAACAGTAACTGCTGCTCGTACCACCTGAGCCGGGCCAGGGCAGCCCCGGCCGGAGCTGACGCGAGCCGCCCCCGGCCCCGCAGCCCCCGGTCACCTCGCAGCTGAACTCCATCTCGGCGTCCATGGTGGCGATGCGCACCGTGAAGGTCTTGGGCTGCTTCCTCTTGAGGGAGCTGAAGCTCATGCGGGACGCGATGGCCCCGGCCATGGCGGGGAAGCGGCTCAGCGCGGCGGCAGCGCCATGGCGGCCGCCAGGGATCGGCCCCCCCGCGCCTCCTCATTGGTCCGCGCCGCGATGACCCCGCCCACCGCTCATCGTCATTGGCTGCCGCTGCTCTGACCCCGCCTATCGCTCGCTACCATTGGTCCGCGCTGAGCTGAGCCCGCCCTCCGCGCCCTGCCATTGGCTATGCCTGTCCTGACCACGCCCACAAGGTCTGCCACACTGACGACGCCCGTCGCGCCTCTCTATTGGCTGCGCCTGCCTTGGCCCCGCCCCCCGCGCCTCGCCATTAGCTGTACCTACCCTGACCAAGCTCCTTATGCCTCTCTATTGGCTGCCCCTGCCTTGACCCCTCCCCCCGCGACTCGCCATTAGCTGTGCCTACCCTGACCACGCTCCTTGTGCCTCACTATTGGCTGAGGTGGCCCCCTGCGCCCTGCCATTGGTCTGTGTCTCGCTAAGCCCGCCCTCGCCCTGGCCATTTGTCCTCTCCGCTCCTCGCCGGCCTTTGCGCCTCGCTATTGGCTGCGCGCCTCGCTGAGCCCGCCCTCGCCGCACAGCAGCCAATGGAGAGGCTCATAGTGCAGGAGAGCAGCTGCGATTGGGCCGCTCAAGGGGAGGGAGGCGGGGCCGGCTCCCAGCGCTGGCGACGCGGGCCTAGGGCGCCTCCTGGTGGCCGAGTCAGGCTCTACCGGGGGTCTGGGCGGGCAGGGGCGGGACAAGGGGGGCGGGAGGCGGCACTGGGATAACGGGACTGAGCGGGACCGGGATCGGGATCACGACTGGGGGCAGCGCTGGGATAACGGTATGGGAACTGGGAGTACCTCAGCGCTGCTGGGATGGGACTTGGACCAGGACTGGGATAATTGGATGAGAACTGGGACCAGCTCAGAACTACTGGAATGTAACTGGGACCAGCTCAGAACTCCTGGAATGAAACTGGGACGAGCTCCAGGCTGCTGGAATGGAAACTGGGACCAGAGTTGGGAAAATGGGACGGGAACTGGGACCAGCTCAGGGCTACTGGGACAGGAACTGGGAGCAGCTCTTGGGCTGCTGGGACGAAACACTGGGAGCAGCACTGGGATAACAGAATGGGAACTGGGAGCAGCACTGGGATAACAGAATGGGAACTGGGAGCAGCTCTGGGCTGCTGGGATGGAACTGGGACCAGCGCCGGGATAATGGGACGAGAACTAGGACCAGCTCAGGGCTGCTGGAGTGGAACTGGGAGCAGCTCAGGGCTACTGGAATGCAACTGGGAGCAGCTCAGAACTACTGGAATGTAACTGGGACCAGCTCCGGGCTGCTGGGATGGAACTGGGACCAGTATCGGCATAATAGGATGAGAACTAGGACCAGCTCAGGGCTGCTGGAGTGGAACTGGGAGCAGCTCAGAACTACTGGGATGGAAACTGGGAGCAGCTCAGGGCTGTTGGAATGCAACTGGGACCAGCTCAGGGATATTGGAATGGAACTGGGAGCAGCTCAGGGCTACTGGGATGGAAACTGGGAGCAGCTCAGGGCTATTGAAATGGAACTGGGAGCAGCTCCGGGCTACTGAGATGGAAACTGGGAGCAGCACTGGGATAACAGGACGGGAACTGGGAGCAGCTCAGGGCTGCTGGGATGGAACTGGGACCATTGCTGGGGTACTGGGACGGCCCAGGGCAGCGCACAGCCCCCCCCCCCCCCCCCCCCCCGTCCCGGCCGCCCCCGCCCCGGGAAGAATGGAGCCTCTGTCCCCGCGGGGACAATGGGGACATTGACCCCCCCACCCCCGCAGGGTCCCCATGGCTGAGGAGCCCCCCCGGGCCGACCCCCAGGTTGGGGACCAGGGGGGAATGGGGGTGGGGGGCAAGGTAGTTGGGGGGGGGGGGTCGATCTGGGGTGGGATGGGGGGAGATGCATGGGGGGAGCTGGGAGAGGAGATGAGGGGATAAGAGGGGAGATGGAGGGCACAGGGGGGCATGAGGGGAAAGTGGGACATGGGGGGCACAGGGGGGCCATGGGGGGAGCTGGGAGG
>JAUMJK010002249.1:0-31693 GCA_033558105.1 Coccyzus lansbergi | reverse complement strand
CCCCTCCATCCCTCCATCCCCCCCCTTCCCCCCCCCCCATGGGATGTGATGAGCTGCCCGTTCTCAGCTCGGTGACCTCTCTCCAATGCCTCGCTTTGGGGACAACGGCCCCGGCCCGGGGGGGCTGGGGGGGGGGGCCCCGGGCAGGAGGGGTGGTCCCCCGCGCCGGGGTCGCCGGGGGGGGGGTCGTCGGCCTTGGGGGGGGTCCCCCGGGGCCGCAGCAGAGGATGTACAAGCAGTCGATGGCCCAGAGGGCTCGCACCATGGCTCTCTACAACCCCATCCCCGTTCGCCAGAACTGCCTGACGGTCAACCGCTCCCTCTTCCTCTTCAGCGAGGACAACGTGGTGAGGAAATACGCCAAAAAGATCACCGAATGGCCATATCCTTTGGGGGGGGGGGGCGGGGGGGGGGGAGGGGGGAGGACCTGGCCCCAGCCCCCTCACCTGCTTTGGGGTCCCCAGCCCTGGCCCCATCTCCATCCCCATCCTTCTGACCTGCTTTGGGGTCCCCAGCCCTGGCCTCATCTTCATCCCTGTCCCCCTGACCTGCTTTGGGGTCTCAATCTCCATCCCCATCCTTCTGACCTGCTTTGGGGTCCCCAGCCCTGGCCTCATCTTCATCTCCATCCCCCTGACCTGCTTTGGGGTCCCCAGGCCTGGCCCCAGCCCTGTCCCCTTCCTTCCAACCTGCTTTGGGGTCCCCAGCCCTGTCCCCATCTTCATCTCCATCCCCCAGACCTGCTTTGGGGTCCCTGTCCCTCTCCCCATCTCCATCCCCATCCTTCCAACCTGCTTTGGGGTCCCCAGCCCTGTCCCCATCCCTATCCCCATCCTTCTGCCCTCCTTCAATGTCCCCATCCCCGTCCCCATCCCCATGACCTCCTTCAGTGTCCCCATCCCTGTCCCCATCCCCCTGACCTGCTTTGGGGTCCCCAGCCCTGTCCTCATCTTCATCCCTATCCTTCCAACCTGCTTTGGGGTCCCCATCCCTGTCCCCATCTCCATCCCTGTCCCCCCTGACCTGCATTGGGGTCCCCAGCCCTGTCCCCATCTCCATCCCTGTCCCCCCTGACCTGCTTTGGGGTCTCCAGCCCTGGCCCCATCTTTCCGACCTTCTTTGGAGTCCCCAGCCCTGGCCCCATCTCCATCCCCCTGACCTGCTTTGGGGTCCCCATCCCTATTCCCATCCCTGTCCCCATCCTTTTGCCCTCCTTCAATGTCCCCAGCCCTGTCCCCATCCTTCCAACCTGCACTGGGGTCCCCAACCCTGTTCCTATCCTTCCAACCTGCTTTGGGGTCTCCATCCCTGGCCCCATCTCCATCCCGGTCCCCCCAACCTGCTTTGGGGTCCCCATCTCCATCCCCATCCCCCCAACCTGCTTTGGGGTCCCCAGACCTGGCCCCATCTCCATCTCCATCCCCCCAACCTGCTTTGGGGTCCCCAGCCCTGGCCCCAGCCCTGTTCCCATCCTTCTAACATACTTTGGGGTCCCCAGCCCTGTCCCCATCTTCATCTCCATCCCCCTGACCTGCTTTGGGGTCCCCAGCCCTGTCCCCATCTCCATCCCTGTCCCCCTGACCTGCTTTGGGGTCCCCATCTCCATCCCCCTGACCTGCCTTGGGGTCCCCATCCCCCTCCCTCTGCCCTGCTTTGGGGTCCCCGCCCCTGTCCCCATCTTCATCCCTGTCCCCCTGACCTGCTTTGGGGTCCCTGTCCCTCAGCCCTGCCCTGGGGTCCCTGCACCCCATTTCCATCCCCCCAAAATCCATGTCTGGCTGCTTTTTGGGGGGGTGGGGGGGGGTCTGGCTCATGCTTTGGGGTGGGGGGGGATGGGACCCCATTGCACCAGTACCTCCCAGTGCCCTAACTGGGGAGGAGGGGGGGGGGGAGGGCTGAGCCCCCAAATTTGGCCACTGTCACCCCAAAAAGAGGCTGTGGTCACCCCAAAATTGCTGCTGTCACCCCCAAAGGGGTCAGTTTCACCCTAAAAGGGGCCATGGTCACCCCCAAAGGGGTCGGTTTCACCCTAAAAGGGGCACTGGTCACCCCCAAAGGGGTCAGTGTCACCCTAAAAGGGGCCATGGTCACCCCCAAAGGGGTCAGTTTCACCCTAAAAGGAGCTATGGTCACCCCCAAAGGGGTCGGTGTCACCCTAAAAGGGGCCCTGGTCACCCCCAAAATTGCCACTGTTGCCCCATAATTGGCCACCGTCACCTCCAAATTGGCCACGGTCACTCCAAAAGGGGCTCCGGTCGCCCCCAAATCGCTGCTCTCCCCCCCCCCAAAATTGCCTCTTTCACCCCGAGAAGGGCCACCCTCACCCCCTAATTGGCCACCACCCCCTCTCCTGCAGCCCTGAGGTTCTCGGTGGGGTCACCGTGTGCTTTTGTTGTGCTGCTTTCGGCCTCTCTCCCCCCAATCCCTGAGGGTTTCGGGGTCCCCTTGGGGGGGGGGGGGGGCTGGGGAGGGTTTATTTTTCGCTCCTCTGGCGCGAGGCCGCGGCTTGTGTGCCGCAGCGGCAGGCGGGCAACGCCAACCCTGGCGGCCACCGGAGAGCCAAGACTGGTAGCCACCACCCCCTCCAAACCCTTGCGCCAAGCTCAGCGAGGAGGGTTTGGGGGGAAGGGGGGGGTTGCCACGCTGGCTACCGAGGCCGTGGAGCTGGCGAGCCGCACCGGAGAGCCAGGCTGGGCCGGGGGAGCTGTGCCAGGGAGCTGCGCCGTGCCGGAGAGCCTGGCTTGTGCCGCCTCCTCCATGGGTCATGCCGGATTGTTGAGCTGGATGGTTGAGCCGGATGGTTGAGCCGGATGGCTTGGATCAGACATGGTGTGAGCAGCAGGGCCAGGGAGGTGATTCTCCCTCTGGACTCAGCACTGGGGAGGCTGCTCCTGGAATCCTGTGTTCAGTTGTGGGCCCCTCAGCACAAGAAGGATGTTGAGGCTCTGGAGAGAGTCCAGAGAAGAGCCACGAAGCTGGTGAAGGGGCTGGAGAACAGGCCCTATGAGGAGCGGCTGAGAGAGCTGGGGGGGTTTATCCTGGAGAAGAGGAGGCTGAGAGGAGACCTCATTGCTCTCTACAACTCCTTGAGAGGAGGTTGTGGAGAGGAGGGAGCTGGGCTCTTCTCCCAAGGGACAGGGGACAGGACAAGAGGGAATGGCCTCAAGCTCCACCAGGGGAGATTTAGGCTGGAGATTAGGAGGAAGTTTTTCACACAGAGGGTCATTGGGCATTGGAATAGGCTGCCCAGGGAGGTGGTTGATTCCCCTTCCCTGGAGGTGTTTAAGGGACGGGTGGATGAGGTGCTGAGAGACATGGGTTAGTGTTTGATAGGAATGGTTGGACTGGATGATCCGATGGGTCTCTTCCAACCTGGTTGTTTTATGATTCTATGATTCTATAGTTGAATCAGATGGTTGAGGTGGGCGGCTGTGCCGGATGGTTGAGCTGGATGATTGAGCTGGACAGTTGAGCCGGATAGTTGAGCTGGATGGTTGAGCTGGATGGTTGAGCTGGTTGGCTTAATCAGATGGTTGATCTGAATGGTTGAGCCGGACGGTTGATCTCAGTGGTTGAGCCGGATGGTTGAACCAGATGATTGAGCTGGATGGTTGAACCAGATGGTTGAACCAGATGGTTGAGCCGGACGGTTGAGCTGGACGGTTGAGCCGGGTGGCTGTGCCGGACAGCAGTGCCGGAGAGCCGTGCCAGGCCATGCTGCCAGACCGGAGAGCCGTGCCGTGCCGGAGAAGGCTGCCAGATACCCGCACTGCTCCGGCTAACCGTGCCCAGCGGCTTCTCCCGTCGCCTCGGAGGATGCCGAGCGGCTCCACCGGTGGCATCGCGATGGCACCAGAGGCCGCGGGGGCCCTTGTAGGTCTCGGCGTCTCCCGCAGGCGCTTTGATCCGGCTGCCGGCGCCCGCCGGGCGAGGAGCGTCGTGCCGAGCAGCCGAGGCCGCGGGGTCGCGGCTTTGATGAGGGAATTAATGAGGCGAGCGCGGCACGAGGCCAGCGTCGACCGCACGGCCGCAACACGCCTGCCTCAGTTTCCCCGTCCGGCCTGCGCCCGAGGGATTGGGGATTGTTGGGGAAGGGTCCCTGAGCGGTTTTCGCCTTGACCGGCCGCACTCCCTTTGAGTACATGATTTTAGCCACCATCATCGCCAACTGCATCGTCCTGGCGCTGGAGCAGCATCTGCCCGATGAGGACAAGACCCCCATGTCCGAGCGGCTGGTGAGGGCGGCTCTGGTCGGGGGAGGGGGGTCCATGGCGGGGGTCTCCGTTGAGGGTCTCCACCGTGGAGTCTCTGTTGAGGGTCTTTAGCCACCGTGGGGTCTCCATCTGGGGGTCCCTGCCCCATTGCTTGGGCTTCACCATGGGGTCTCCACTATGGGGTCTCTATTGAGGGTCTTTAGCCACTGTGGGGGTCTCCATTGAGGGTCTCCAACCACCGTGGGGTCTCCATCTGGGGGTCCTTGCCCCATTCCTTAGGCTTCACCATGGGGTCCCCATCATGGGACCTCTACAGTGGGTCCCTGACCCATTGCTTGGGCTTCACCGTGGGGTCTCCACCCTGGGGTCTCCATTGAGGGTCTTTAGCCACTGTGGGGGTCTCCATCTGGGGGTCCTTGCCCCATTTCTTGGGTTCCACCGTGGGGTCTCCACCGTGGGGTCTCTGTTGAGGGTCTTTAGCCACCGTGGGGTCTCCATCTGGGGGTCCCTGCCCCATTGCTTGGGTTTCGCTGTGGGGTCTCCATCGAGGGTCTCCACCATGAGGTCTCCATTGAGGGTCTCCAGCCACCATGGGGGTCTTCACTGTGGGTCCCTGCCTCATTGCTTGGGTTCCACCGGGTGGTCTCCACCATGGGGTCTCTATTGAGGGTCTTTAGCCACTGTGGGGGTCTCCATTGAGGGTCTCCAACCACCGTGGGGTCTCCATCTGGGGGTCCTTGCCCCATTTCTTGGGCTCCACCGTGGGGTCTCCACCCTGGGGTCTCCATTGAGGGTCTTTAGCCACCGTGGGGTCTCCATCTGGGGGTCCTTGCCCCATTTCTTGGGCTCCACTGTGGGGTCTCCACCCTGGGGTCTCCATTGAGGGTCTTTAGCCACCGTGGGGGTCTCCATCTGTGGGTCCCTGCCCCACTGCAAGGTCTCCACCGTGGGGTCTCCTTCGAGGGTCTCTCCCTGGTGCGAGTGTCCGGCTGCCCCACCGCCCCCCCCACCCCCCACCCCCCCCCCGCAGCCAGTGCGGCCGCAGCTCCCAGTCCCTCCGGACCCCCCAGTGCCCCAGTTTCCTCCTTACTGGGAATCTGGGCCACGGCGGCCGCCTCCGCACTGGGGAGGAGGGGGGGCTGGGATTGGGGGGGGGGGACAGGGCCAGCAGCTGCCCCAGATGTCCCCTCACCCCTTCAGCCCCTTCAGCCCCTTCAGCCCCACATCCCCTTAATCCTCTCCATCTTCTCCATCTTCTCCATCTCTCCATCTCTCCATCCTCTTCACCTCTCTCTATCCTCTCCATCCTCTCCACCTTCTCCATCTTCTCTATCGTCTCCATCTCTCCACCATCTTCATCCTCTCCGTCCTCTCCATCTCTCCATCCTCTTCATCTCTCTCCATCCCTCTCCATCTCTCCATCCTCTCCATCCTCTCCATCTCTCTCGATCTCTCCATCCTCTCTACCCTCATCTCCATCCTCCCCATCTCCTCCATCCTCTCCATCCTCTCCATCTCTCCATCCTCTCCATCCTCTCCATCTCCTCCATCCTCTCCGTCCTCTCCATCTCTCCATCCTCTCCATCTCCTCCATCTCTCCATCTCTCCATCCTCCCCATCTCCTCCATCCTCTCCATCCTCTCCATCTCTCCATCCTCTCCATCTCCTCCATCTCTCCATCCTCTCCATCTCTCCATCCTCCCCATCTCCTCCATCCTCTCCATCCTTCCCATCTCCTCCATCCTCTCCATCCTCTCCATCTCCTCATCTTCTCCATCTCCTCCATCTCTCCATCCTCTCCATCTCTCCATCCTCTCCATCTCCTCCATCCTCTCCATCTCTCCATCCTCTCCATCCTCCCCATCTCCTCCATCTCTCCATCTCCTCCATCTCTCCATCTCTCCATCCTCTCCACCTCTCTCCATCTCTCCCTGCCCTCCTCCCTGGGTTAACCCCGTCGTGTCGGCGCTGCAGGACGACACGGAGCCGTATTTCATCGGCATCTTCTGCTTCGAGGCCGGGATCAAGATCATCGCCTTGGGCTTCGCCTTCCACAAAGGCTCCTACCTGCGCAACGGCTGGAACGTCATGGACTTCGTCGTCGTCCTCACCGGGTGAGGGACCCGTGACCACACGCGGTGACACTGGCGCTGCTGGCGAACATGCGTGTCAGCCCCGTGTCCTTCCCCGTGCATCACGGCCCCACACGCGTGTGCGAGAACAAGAGCAGGATCTGGCTTGCATTGTAAAGTGTGTGTGTGTGTGTGTGTGTGTGTGTGTGTGTCTGCACACGCGTGTGAGCCCTGAGCCCTTCCACGTGCATCCCAGCCCCTCCTCCCTGTGGGTGACTGGGACTCAATGGGTTTAACTGGTCCCAAATGGGGGAGAATGGGGGTGACTGGGACTGAATGGGGGTGACTGGGACTCAATGGGGGTTAACTGGGGTGACTGGGACTGAATGGGGGTGACTGGGACTCAATGGGGTTTAACTGGGGTGACTGGGACTCAATAGGGGTGACTGGGACTCAGTGGGGGTTAACTGGGGTGACTGGGACTCAATGGGGGTGACTGGGACTCAATGGGGTTTAACTGGGGTGACTGGGACTCAATGGGGGTGACTGGGACTCAATGGGGGAGAATGGGGGTGACTGGGACTCAATGGGGGTGACTGGGACTGAATGGGGGTTAACTGGGGAGACTGGGACTGAATGGGGGTGACTGGGACTCCATGGGGGTTAACTGGGGTGACTGGGACTGAATGGGGGTGACTGGGACTGAAGGGGGGTTAACTGGGGTGACTGGGACTGAATGGGGGTGACTGGGACTCAGTGGGGGTTAACTGGGGTGACTGGGACTGAATGGGGGTGACTGGGACTCAGTGGGTTTAACTGGTCCCAAATGGGGGAGAATGGGGGTGACTGGGACTGAATAGGAGTGACTGGGATGACTGGGGGTTAACTGGGGTTGACTGGGATGAATAGGAGTGACTAGAATGACTGGGGGTTGACTGGGGGTGACTGGGACTGAATGGGGGTTAACTGGGGGTGACTGGGACTGAATGGGGGTGATTGGGATGACTGGGATGACTGGGGGATAACTGGGATTGACTGGGTGTGACTGGGATGGATAGGAGTGACTGGGGTGACTGGGGGTTAACTGGGGGTGACTGGGACTGAATGAGGGTTAACTGGGGGTGACAGGGATTGAATGGGGGTGACTGGGATGACTGGGGGTTAACTGGAGGTGACTGGGGGTGACTGGAGGTGACTGGGGTTTAACTGGGGTGACTAGGACTGAATAGGGGTGACTGGGATGAATAGGAGTGACTGGGATGACTGGGGGTTAACTGGGGGTGACTGGGGGTTAACTGGAGGTGACTGGGATGACTGGTGCCAAATGGGGGTGGCTGTGGGGCTGGTGTGTGCGGTGGCCCCTGTGCCAGGCCAGGCTCCGGCATCGGGCGCTCAGCCCAGAAGGGCTAAAAATAGCCACGAGCTGCCAGCCCAGATCATGGCCGAGGGGCACGTGGCCATGCGGTGGCCACAGGGTGAGCATGTGGGGCTCGTGGTGGCCATGGGGCTCAGGGTGGCCACAGGGCAGGGACGTGGGGCTCACGGTGGCCATGGGGCTCATGGTGGCCATGGAGCAGGGATGTGGGGCTCACGGTGGCCATGAGGTGAGGATGTGGGTCTTGTGGTGGCCGCAGGGCTCATGGTGACCACGGGGCTCAGAGTGGCCACCAGGCAGGGACGTGGGGCTCATGGTAGCCATGGGGCTCATGGTGGCCATGGAGCAGGGATGTGGGGCTCACGGTGGCCACAGGGCTCACGGTGGCCATGGGGCGCGTGGCTATGGGGCTCATGGTGGCCATGGAGTGAGGCTGTCGGGCTTATGGTGGCCACATGGCTCATAGTGGCCATGGGGCACGCGGCCATGGGGCTCAGAGTGGCCACCAGGCAGGGATGTGGGGCTCATGGTAGCCATGGGGCTCATGGTGGCCATGGAGCAGGGATGTGGGGCTCACGGTGGCCACAGGGCTCACGGTGGCCATGGGGCGCATGGCTATGGGGCTCATGGTGGCCATGGAGTGAGGCTGTCGGGCTTATGGTGGCCACATGGCTCATAGTGGCCATGGGGCACGTGGCCATGGGGCTCAGAGTGGCCACCAGGCAGGGACGTGGGGCTCACGGTGGCCATAGGGCTCATGGTGGCCATGGAGCAGGGATGTGGGGCTCACGGTGGCCATGGGGTGAGGATGTGGGGCTCACGGTAGCCATGGGGCACGTGGCTGGGCTGGGTGGTGGTGGCTCTTGGTGGCTACGGTTACCCAGCTTGGCTTGGGGTGTGGGGGGGGGGGGGTCACCTCGGTGGGCTGGGACGTGGTAGCCCAGGGGGTCGCCTGGCCATGCCGGGACCTTGTGGCTCTTGGTGGCCACGGTGGCCACTGACCTCATCCCGTTGCCCGCAGCATCCTCTCCACCGTGGGCTCCCAGTTCGACCTGCGGACTCTGCGAGCCGTGCGCGTCCTGCGGCCTCTCAAGCTGGTCTCGGGGATCCCCAGTGAGTGGGGACTGGGGGGGGGCTGAAGGGTTCTGGGGGGGTTTGGGGGGATCTATGGGGTCTTGGGGGTGTTAAGGGGGTGTCTGAGGGAGCATTGGGGGGACACAGTGGGGTCTGGGGGCAACCAGGGGGGTCTGGGGGAGGTCTCTGGGGTCCTGGGGGTCTGGGGGGGTGATCCATGGGGTCTTGGGGGTGTCAAGGGGGGGTGTCTGGGGGGCTTTGGGGGTACCCAGGGGGCTCTGGGGAGGTCTAAGGGGGTCCATGGGGGAATCTTGTGAGGTCTGAAGGGATCTGGGAGTCCTGGGGTGGGTCTGGGGATTCTGGGGGGGTCCAGGGGAGTCTGGGGGTTCGGGGGGGGTCCTGGGGGGTCTGGGGGAGATGTTGGGGGTGTCAAAGGGGTGTCTGAGGGAGCTTTGGGGGGACACAGTGGGGTCTGGGGAGGTCCAAGGGGGTCCTGGGGGATCCATGGGGGAACCTCATGAGGTCTGAAGGGATCTAGGAGTCCTGGGGTGGGTCTGGGGGGGTTTTGGGGGTACCCAGGGGGGTCTGGGGGAGGTCCTAGAGGGTCCTGGGTGATCCATGGGGGTCTTCGGGGTGTCAAGGGGGTGTGTGGGGGGGACTTTTGGGGCAACCAGGGGGGGTCTGGGGAGGTCCAAGGGGATCCGTGCGGGAACCTGGTGAGGTCTGAAGGGATCTGGGAGTCCTGGGGTGGGTCTGGGGGGATCCAGGGGGGTCTGGTAGGGTCCGAGGGGTTTTGGGGTGTCTCTGGGTGGGGGGGGGGGTGTCCCCGCTGACTGGGGCTGCCTCAGGTCTGCAGGTGGTGCTGAAATCCATCATGAAGGCGATGATCCCCCTGCTGCAGATCGGGCTGCTGCTCTTCTTCGCCATCCTCATCTTCGCCATCATCGGCCTCGAGTTCTACATGGGGAAGTTCCACACCACCTGCTTCGACCTGGTCACCGGTGAGGGGAACCCCCCCCCCCCGAACCCCTGAACCCCCCGAACCCCCAACCGCCCCCTTCCTCAACCCCCCAAACACCCCCAAATCCCACCTGCCTGAGCACCAAACAGCCCCAAATGACTCCAAATCCCACAATCCTGAGCCCCAAGCAGCCCCCAAATCCACCTCCTGAGCCACAAACACCTCTAAATCCCTCCTCCTGAACCCAAATCACCCCCAAATCCCCCTCCTGAGCCCCAGCACCCCCAAAATCTACCTCCTGAACCCTAACACCCCCAAATCCCCCTCCCTGAACCCCAAACACCCCCAAGCGCCTTTAAATCCCTCCTCCTGACCCCCAAACACCCCCAAATCCCACATTCCTCAGCCCTAAAACCCCCAAAGCCCACAATCCTCAGCCTGAGCACCCCCAAAATCCACCTCCTGAGCCCTAACACCCCCAGATCCCCCTCCCTGAGCCCCAAACACCCCCCCAGCATCTCTAAATTCCCCCCTAACCCCAATCACCCCAAATGCCACATTCCTGACCCCAAACACCCCCAAATCCCACAATCCTCAGCCTGAGCACCCCCAAAATCCACCTCCTGAGCCCCAACACCCCCAAATCCCCCCAAACACCCCCAAATCCCACCTGCCTGAGAACCAAATGCACCCGAAGGCCTCCAAATCCCCCCAAATCCCCCAATCCTGAGCCCTAACACCCCAAATCCCCCCCCCGACCCCCACAACCCCCCGAATCCACCTCCTGAGCCCCAACACCCCCAAATCCCGCCTGCCTGAGCCTGAGCCCCCCAGAAATCCACCTCCTGAGCCCCAACACCCCCAAATCCCACCTGCCTGAATACCAAATGTCCCCAAATGACTCCAAATCCCACAATCCTGAGCCCCAAACAGCCCCAAATCCCACAATCCTGAGCCTGAGCACCCCCAAAAATCCACCTCCTGAGCCCTAACACCCCCAAATCCCCCTCCCTCAGCCCCAAACACCCCCAAGCGCCTCTAAATCCCACCCCCCGAACCCCAATCACCCCCAAATCCCCCCCTGACCCCCATAACCCCCAACTCCCCTTCCCCTGACCCCAAACACCCCCAAATCCCCCTCTCCTGACCCCCCCCATCCCTGCTGCTCCCACAGATCCCATGGGGCGGGGCCAGGGCTTCCCCCCCCCCAGGGGAAACGCCCTAATTACTGATAATTACTAATTAATTGCACTTCCCCTGATGAACCTGCCTTAATTGGCCCCAGATAGTCCTGTACTGTAGGGGGGATGGGACAGGGGGTCTGGGGGGGGGGTCCATCAGCCCCATGGGGGGGTTAGGGGGGTCCTTTGGCCCCATAGGGTGTTATGGGGGTTCCATCAGCCCCATGGGGGGGTCAAGGGGGTCCTTTGGCCCCATAGGGGGTTAGGGGTGGTGTCCATCAGCCCCATAGGGGGTCAGGAGGGTCCTTTGGCCCCATAGGGGGGGTCAGGGGTGTTGATCAGCCCCATGGGGGTTCAGAGGGGGTCCTTTGGCCCCATAGGTGGGGTCAGGGCGGGTCAATCAGCCCCATAGGGGGTTAGGGGGGTCCCTTGGTCCCATAGGGGGTTAGGGGGGTTCCATCAGCCCCATGGGGGGATCAAGGGGGCATCCTTTGGCCCCATAGGGGGTTGTGGGGGTTCCATCAGCCCCATGGGGGGTTAGGGGGTGTCCATCAGCCCCATGGGGGGGTCAAGGGGGTCCTTTGGCCCCATAGGGGATTATGGGGGTTCTCTCAGCCCCATGGAGGGGTCAGGGGGGTCCCTTGGTCCCATAGGGGGTTATGGGGGTGTCCATCAGCCCCTTGGGGGGGGGTCATGGGGTGGTCCTTTGGCCCCCTAGGGGATTATGGGGGTTCCATCAGCCCCATAGGGGGTCAGGAGGGTCCTTTGTTCCCATAGGGGGGGTCAGGTAGTTCCATCAGCCCCATGGAGGGTTGGGGGGGGGTCCTTTGGCCCCATAGGGGGGGTCAGGGGTGTTGATCAGCCCCATGGGGGTTCAGAGGGGGTCCTTTGGCCCCATAGGTGGGGTCAGGGCGGGTCAATCAGCCCCATAGGGGGTCAGGGGTGTCCATCAGCCCCATAGGGGCTTAGGGCGGTTCCAGCAGCTCCATGTGGGGTTCAGGGGGGTCATCCATCAACCCCATTGGGGTCCCCCCCCCCAGCCTTCCTTTTCCCCCGAGATGCTCAGCAGCCCCATAGGGGGTTGGCAGCCCCAATGTTGGGGGGTAGGGTGGATCCAACAGTCCTGGGGAGGGTGAGGGTGACGGTCTGGGAGTACCTGAGGTGTGACACCCCCCCCCGACTTCTGTGCGTCTTCCCCCCCAAAAAAAGACGAGATCAAGGTGGAGGTGCCGTGCGGGACGGACGAGCCGGCGCGGATCTGCCCCAACGGCACCAAGTGCAAGAAGTACTGGGAAGGCCCCAACTACGGCATCACCCAGTTCGACAACATCCTCTTCGCCATCCTCACCGTCTTCCAGTGCATCACCATGGAAGGGTGGACCGACCTCCTCTACTATGTGAGACCCCACGCCGGGGGGCACCGGGGGGCACCGGGGGGCACCGGGGGGCACCGGGGGGAGCCTTGTTCCTCAGGGAAGGGTGGAGGGAGCTCCTCTACTCTATGAGCCCCAAGACCATGGGCTCCTTGTTCTCCATGGAAGAGTAGATGGAGCTCATCTACTCAATGAGCCCCAAAGCCATGGGGCGGAAGCCATTGGGCTCCAAGTTCCCCATGGAAGGGTGGCTAGAGCTCCTCTGCTCTTTGACTCCTGATGCCGTTGGGTGGGAGCCATGGGGCTCCTCGTTCCCCATGGAAGAGTAGACGGAGCTCCCCAACTCTTTGAGTCTTGATGCCATGGGGTGGGAGCCATTGGGCTCCTTGCTCCCCATGGAAGAGTGGCTGGAGCTTCTCTACTCTTTGAGTCCCAAAGCCATGGGTTGGGTGCTATGGGGCTCCTTGTTCCCCAAGGAAGGGTGGATGGAGCTCCCCAACTCTTTGAACCCCAGTTCTGTGGGAGTCCTTGCTCCCCATGGAAGAGTGGATGGAGCTCCTCTACCCTTTGAGTCCTGATGATACGGGGTGAACGCCATAGGGCTCCTTGTTTGACATGGAAGGGTGGATGAAGCTCTTCTACTCTTTGAGTCCCGATGCTGTGGGGCTCCTTGTTCCCCATGGGAGAGTGGATGGAGCTCCTCTATTCTCTTAGCCCCAAAGCCATGGCTTGGGTGCCATGGGGCTCCTTGTTCCCCATGGAAGAGTGGCTGGAGCTCCTCTACTCTCTTAGCCCCAAAGCCATGGCTTGGGTGCCATGGGGCTCCTTGTTCCCCATGGACGAGTAGATGGAGCTCCCCAACTCTTTGAGTGTTAACGCTGTAGGGTGGAAGCCATAGGGCTCCTAGTTCCCCATGAAAGGGTGGATGAAGCTCCTCTACTCAATGAGCCTTAATGCTGTCGGGTGGAAGCCATGGGGCTCCTTGCTCCCCATGGAAGGGTGGATGGAGCTTCTCTACTCTTTGAACCCCAATTCCATGGACTCCTCGTTCCCCATGGAAGAGTGAATGGAGATAATCTACTCTTTGAGTTTTGATGCCGTGGGGTGGAAGCCATTGGGCTCCTTGTTCCCCAGGGAAGGGTGGATGGAGCTCCTCTACTCTTTGAGCCCCAGCTCTGTGGGAAGCCTTGTTCTCCATGGGAGAGTGGATGGAGCTCCTCAACTCTTTGAACCCAATCCCTGGGGCTCCCTGTTCCCCATGAAAGAGTGGCTGGAGCTCCCCAATCCTTTGAGTCCTGATTCCATGGACTCCTTGCTCCCCATGGAAGGGTGGATGGAGCTCCTCTACTCTTTGAACCCCAATCCCGTGGACTCGTCGTTCCCCATGAAAGGATGTCTGGAGCTCCCCAACCCTTTGAGCCCCAATCCCATTGGACTCCTCGTTCCCCATGGAAGAGTGGATGGAGCTCCCCAACCCTTTGAGCCCCAATCCCATAGTCTCCTTATTCCCCATGGAAGAGTGGATGGAGCTCCCCAACCCTTTGAGCCCCAATCCCATGGACTCTTTCGTGGAAGAGTGGCTGGAGCTCCCCAACTCTTAGAACCCCAATCCCATAGACTCCTTATTCCCCATGGAAGAGTGGATGGAGCTCCCCAACCCTTTGAGCCCCAAGACCATGGGAATTGTTCTCCATGGAATAGTGGATGAAGCTCCTCTACTAGGTGAACCCCAAAGCTGTAGAGTGTGAACCATTGGGCTCCTCGTTCCCCATGGAAGAGTGGCTGGAGCTCTCCAACCCTTTGAACCCCAATCCCATTGGTCTCCTCGTTCCCCATGGAAGAGTGGCTGGAGCTCCTCTACTCTTTGAACCCAATCCCTGGGGCTCCTTGTTCCCCATGGAAGAGTGGATGGAGCTCCCCAACCCTTTGAACCCCAATTCCATGGACTCCTTGTTCCCCATGGAAGAGAGGATGGAGCTCCTCTACTCTTAGAACCCCAATCCCATAGACTCCTCGTTCCCCATGGAAGAGTGGCTGGAGCTCCCCAACCCTTTGAACCCCAATCCCATTGGTCTCCTCGTTCCCCATGGAAGGGTGGCTGGAGCTCCTCCCCTCGCTGAGGACGCCCCTATGGAAGGGGTAGTGGTGGTGGTGGTGGCATTTGGGGCACCCTCGGGGGTCACCGGGGCCAGGAACGGGGCTGAATCCCCCCCTCCCCAGATCTCCTCCCCACCCCTCGCCCCCCAAAACTTTCTCCCCCCTAGAGCAACGACGCCTCAGGGAACACTTGGAACTGGCTCTACTTCATCCCCCTCATCATCATCGGCTCCTTTTTTATGCTCAATCTCGTGCTGGGGGTGCTCTCCGGGTAAGGACCTCCCCCCCCCACCCCCAGCAAAGTTGGGGGACGGGGCGGGGGGGGGGGCTAGGGGAGGGATTGGGGGTCTCCCCCCCCCCCCCCACCTTGACTGTTCCCCATGTCCGTCTGTCCGTCCGTCCAGGGAGTTTGCCAAAGAGCGGGAGCGGGTGGAGAACCGACGAGCCTTCCTCAAGCTGCGGCGCCAGCAGCAGATCGAGAGGGAGCTCAACGGCTACATGGAGTGGATCTCCAAGGCGGGTGAGCCCTGGGACCCCCAAATCTGACCTGGGACCCCCAAATCCATCCCAGAAGCAACCCTGGGACCCTCAAATCTGACCCTGGGACCCTCAAATCCATCCCAGATTCAACCCTGGGACCCCAAACCTGACCCTGGGACCCTCAAATCCATCCCAGAACAGACCCTGGGACCCCAAATCTGACCCTGAGACCCCAAATCCATCCCAGAAGCAACTCTGGGACCCCAAATCTGACCCTGGGACCCCAAATCCATCCCACACCCAACCCTGGGACCCCAAACCTGACCCTGGGACCCCAAATCCATCCCAGAAGCAACTCTGGGACCCCAAATCTGACCCTGGGACCCTCAAATCCATCCCAGATCCAACCCAGGGACCCTCAAATCGGACCTGGGACCCCTAAGTCCATCCCAAAACCAACCCTGGGACCCCAAATCTGACACTGGGACTCCCAAATCCGACCCTGGGACCCTCAAATCCATCCCAGATCTTACCCTGGTTCCTCAAATCTGACCCTGGGACCCCAAATCCATCCCAGAAGCAACTCTGGGACCCCAAATCTGACCCTGGGACCCTCAAATCCATCCCAGATTCAACCCTGGGACCCCAAATCTGACCCTGGGACCCCCAAATCCATCCCAGATCCGACCCTGGGACCCTCAAATCTGACACTGGGACCCCAAACCTGACCCTGGGACCCTCAAATCCATCCCAGATCTTACCCTGGGACCCTCAGATCTGACCCTGGGACCCCAAATCCATCCCAGAAGCAACTCTGGGACCCCAAATCTGACCCTGGGACCCCCAAGTCCATCCCAGATCCAACCCTGGGACCCTCAAATCTGACACTGGGACTCCCAAATCTGACCCTGGGACTCCAAATCCATCCCAGAAGCAACCCTGGGACCCCAAATCTGACTCTGGGAGTCCCAAGTCCATCCCAGATCCATTCCTGGGACCCCAAATCTGACCCCGGGACTCCCAAGTCCATCCCAGAACTGACCCTGGGACCCCAAATCTGACCTGGGACCCCCAAATCCACCCCATATCTACCCCCGGACCCCCAAATCCCACCTCCGGGCCCCCCAAATGCCCCTTCCCAGGCCCCAAATTCCACCCCCGGAGTGTCCAGACCCCCAGATTCCACCCCCGGAGCGTCCAGACCCCCAAATTCCACCCCTGACCCCTTGTTTGCTCTCAGAAGAGGTGATCCTGGCGGAGGATGAGCCCGAGGGGGACCCCCGGCGTCCCTTCGATGGTGAGTGTCCTGCCCCGGTGTGGGTTGAGGGGACATCCTCTGGTTGTGGGGAGGTGGGGGGTGGGGGAGGGTCCCTTGGAGCCCCCCAAGTGACGTTCCCCCCCCCCCCAACTCTGCCCCTCACCCTTGCGGGAGCTCTGCGGAGGGCGACCGGCAAGAAGAGCAAAATGGAGCTGCTGAGCCCGGAGGAGGGAGAGGAGCAGCTGGGAGACATCGCAGCCCTCGGTGGGCGGCGTTGGGGGGCGGCCGGGGGGGGCCGGGGGGGAGGGAATATGGGGGGGAGGTGATGGGGGGGGGGGGGGTGAACGCTTGATGGGTTGATGGGGTGATGGGTTGATGGGTGATGGGTTGAGGGTGATGGGTTGAGGGTGATGGGTTGATGGGTTGATGGGTTGATGGGTGATGGGTTGATGGGTTGAGGGGTTGATGGGTTGAGGGGTTGATGGGTTGAGGGGTTGATGGGTTGAGGGGTTGATGGGTTGAGGGTGATGGGTTGAGGGTGATGGGTTGATGGGTTGATGGGGTGATGGGTTGAGGGTGATGGGTTGAGGGTGATGGGTTGAGGGTGATGGGTTGAGGGTGATGGGTTGATGGGTTGATAAGTTGATGGGTGATGGGTTGATGGGTTGAGGGTGATGGGTTGAGGGTTATGGGTTGGGGGGGATGATGGGTTGATGAGTTGGGGGATGATGGACTGATGGGTGATGGGTTAGGGGTAATGGGTTGGGGAGTGATGGGTTGATGGACGATGGGTTGAGGGGCGATGGGTGATGGGTTGAGGGGTGATGGGTGATGGGTTGAGGGGCGATGGGTGATGGGTTGGAGGGTGATGGGTGATGGGTTGGAGGGTGATGGGCTGGGGGTGATGGTTTGATTGACAATGGTTTGATGAGTGATGGTTTGATGGATGACGAGTTGACGGATGATGGTTTGATGGACAATGGGTGATGGGTTGATGGGTCAGAGGCAATCAGTTGATGGATGATGGGTTGATGGACGATGGTTTGATGGACAATGGGTTGATGGATTATGGGTTGGAGGCAATCGATTGGTGGACGATGGTTTGATGGACAATGGGTTGATGGGTGATGGGTTGATGGGTTGGGTTGATTGCTTCGTGGATGATGGTTTGATTGGTGATGGGTTGATGGGTTGGAGGCAATTGATTGATGGATGATGGGTTGATGGGTTGGAGGCAATCGATTGATGGACGATGGTTTGATGGACGATGGTTTGATGGACGATGGTTTGATGGGTTGAGGGTGATTGCTTCATGGATGATGGTTTGATGGGTGATGGGTTGATGGATGATGGGTTGATGGGTGGTGGGTTGGAGCGTGATGGGCTGGGGGCCAATTGCTTGATGGACTATGGCTTGATGGACAATGGGTGGATGGTTTGATGGGTGAGGGGTTGAGGGTGATGGGTTGGGGAGGTGATTGATGGACAATGGGTCGATGGGTCATGGGTCGATGGGTGATGGGTTGATGGGTAATGGTTCTATGGGTGATGGGTCAATGGATGATGGGTCAATGTGTGATGGTTCTATGGGTGATAGGTTGATGGATGATGGGTTGATGGATGATGGGTCGATGGATGATGGGTCGATGGATGATGGGTCGATGGGTTGATGGGTGATTGGTCGATGGATGATGGGTTGATGGGTGATGTGTTGATGAATGATGGGTTGACGGGTGATGTGTCGATGGGTGATGTGTCGATGGGTGATGTGTCGATGGGTGATGTGTCGATGGGTGATGTGTCGATGGGTGATGGGTCGATGGATGATGGGTCGATGGGTGATGGGTCGATGGGTGATGGGTCGATGGGTGATGGGTCGATGGGTGATGGGTCGATGGGTGATGTGTTGATGATGGGTCGATGGGTGATGGTTCTATGGGTGATGTGTTGATGATGGGTCGATGGATGATGGGTCAATGGGTGATGGGTCGATGGGTTGAGAGGCGATAGGTTGGGGGCCATTGCTTGATGGGTGATGGTTCTATGGGTCGATGGGTCGATGGTTCTGTGGTTGATGGTTCGGTGGGTGATGGGTCGATGGGTCAATGGGTGATGTGTTGATGGGTCGATGGGTTGATGGTTCTATGTGTGATGGGTCGATGGATGATGGGTGATGGGCGATGGGTGGACGGGTTGATGGATGCTGGGTCGATGGGTGACGGGTCAATGGGTTGGGGGCCATTGCTTGATGGGTGATGGCTCTATGGGTGGATGGGTGGATGGGTCGGTGGGTGAAGCCGGGGGCTCCCCCTGCCGCCAGGCTCCCCCTTCGCCCGCGCCAGCCTCAAAAGTGCCAAGCTGGAGAACGCCTCCTTCTTCCACAAGCGGGAGCGGAGGATGCGCTTCCACATCCGCCGCGTGGTCAAAACTCAGGCCTTCTACTGGACCGTGCTCAGCCTGGTGGCGCTCAACACCCTCTGCGTCGCCATCGTCCACTACAACCAGCCCGACTGGCTCTCCGACTTCCTCTGTGAGTGACCCCCCCCAACCCCCCGGGACCCCCACAGCCTCCAAAGAGCACCCTGTGCACCTCCAGACCCCCCCATGCACCCCCAGACTCCTCCCCAGGCCCCTCCAGACTCCTCCATGCACCCCCAGACCCTCCAAATAACACCCCCCTGCACCTCCAGACCTCACTGTGCACCCTCAGACTCCTCCCCAGGTCCCTCCAGAACCCTCATGCACCCCCAGACTCCTCCCCAGGTCCCTCCAGACCCCTCCATGCACCCCCAGACCCTCCAAATAACACCCCCTGCACCTCCAGACCCTCCAAATAGCACCACTGCACCTCCAGACCCCTCCATGCACCCCCAGACCCTGCAAGTAGCTCCCTCTGCACCTCCAGACCCACCCATGTACCCCCAGACTGCTCCCCAGGTCCCTCCAGACCTCACCATGCACCCCCAGACCCTCCAAATAACACCCCCTGCACCTCCAGACCCTCCAAATACCACCACTGCACCTCCAGACCCCTCCATGCACCCCCAGACCCTGCAAGTAGCTCCCCCTGCACCTCCAGACCCACTCATGCCCCCCCAGACTCCTCCCCAGGTCCCTCCAGACTCCTCTGTGCACCCCCAGACCCTCCAAATAGCACCCCCTGCACCTCCAGACCCCCCCCATGCGCCCCCAGACTCCTCACCGGGTCCCTCCAGACCCCCCCATGCACCCCCAGACCCTCCAAATGGCACCCCCTGCACTACCAGACCTCACCATGCACCCCCAGACTCTCCAAATAACACCCCCTGCACCTCCAGACCCACTCATGCCCCCCCAGACTCCTCCCCAGGTCCCTCCAGACCCCTCCATGCACCCCCAGACCCTGCAAGTAGCTCCCTCTGCACCTCCAGACCCCCCCATGTACCCCCAGACTGCTCCCCAGGTCCCTCCAGACCCCCCCATGCACCCCCAGACTCCTCCCCAGGTCCCTCCAGACTCCTCTATGCACCCCCAGACCCTCCAAATAACACCCCCTGCACCTCCAGACCCTCCAAATACCACCACTGCACCTCCAGACCCCTCCATGCACCCCCAGACCCTGCAAGTAGCTCCCTCTGCACCTCCAGACCCACCCATGTACCCCCAGACTGCTCCCCAGGTCCCTCCAGACCCCCCCATGCACCCCCAGACCCTCCAAATAGCACCCCCTGCACCTCCAGACCCACCCATGTACCCCCAGACTGCTCCCCAGGTCCCTCTAGACCCCCCCATGCACCACCAGACCCTGCAAATAACACCCCCTGCACCTCCAGACCTCACTGTGCACCCTCAGACTCCTCCCCAGGTCCCTCCAGACCCCTCCATGCACCCCCAGACCCTCCAAATAGCACCCCCTGCACCTCCAGACCCCCCCCATGCGTCCCCAGACTCCTCACCGGGTCCCTCCAGACCCCCCCATGCACCCCCAGACCCTCCAAATAACACCCCCTGCACTTCCAGACCTCACCATGCACCCCCAGACTCTCCAAATAACACCCCCTGCACCTCCAGACCCACTCATGCCCCCCCAGACTCCTCCCCAGGTCCCTCCAGACCCCTCCATGCACCCCCAGACCCTGCAAGTAGCTCCCTCTGCACCTCCAGACCCCCCCATGCACCCCCAGACTCCTCCCCAGGTCCCTCCAGAACCCTCATGCCCCCCCAGACTCCTCCCCAGGTCCCTCCAGACCCCCCCATGCACCCCCAGACCCTCCAAATAACACCCCCTGCACCTCCAGACCCTCCAAATACCACCACTGCACCTCCAGACCCCTCCATGCACCCCCAGACCCTGCAAGTAGCTCCCTCTGCACCTCCAGACCCCCCCATGCACCCCCAGACTCCTCCCCAGGTCCCTCCAGACCCCCCCATGCACCCCCAGACCCTCCAAATGGCACCCGCTGCACACCTCCAGACCTCACCACGCACCCCCAGAGACCCCACATACCACCCCGTGCACCCCCAGGCTCCCCGATGCACCTCTCTGACTCCCAGACCCTCCAAACCCTCATTTTGCACCCCCAGACCTCCTCTGGGTGCCCCAGACCACCCCCTCTCCCCCCCCCCCAATCACCTTGTGACCCCCAGTCCCCCTCCAATCCTCCCCCCGTGCACCCTCAGGCCTGTCCTGGGTGCACCCAGACCCCCCCACGCCCCACTGTGACCCCCAGACCCCACTCAGTGCACCCCCAGACCCCTCCTGTGACCCTCAGAACCCCTCTCGACCCCTCTGTGCACCCCCAGACCTCCCTTAGGTGCCCCCAGACCACCCCTTGTGACCCCCCAGATCCCCCCATGCACCCGTAGACCCCCCCCCCTGTGACCCCTAAACCACCTTGTGACCCCCAGACCCCCACCCTGTGCACCCCCAGAGCTCCTTGGGGTGCCCCCAGACCCTCCCCATCCCATCCTGTGACCCCCCCGACCTCCCCCCTCACTCTCTGCCCCCCCCCCCCCCAGACTATGCAGAATTCATTTTCTTGGGACTCTTTATGTCCGAAATGTTTATAAAAATGTACGGGCTGGGGACGCGGCCTTATTTCCACTCCTCCTTCAACTGCTTCGACTGCGCCGTGAGTCACCCACCCACGGGACCGACGGGATGAGATGGGATGGATGGGATGGGATGGGATTGATGGGATGGGAATGGTTGGGCTCGGTGGTCCGATGGGTTTCTTCCAACCTGGTTGTTTTATGATTCTATGATGTGATGGATGGGATGGGGATGGGATTGATGGAACTGATGGGATGGGATGGGATTCATGGGATTGGATGGGATGGGATTGATGGGATGGGAGAATGGGATGGGGATGGGATGGGATGGGATGGGATGGGGATGGGATTGATGGAACTGATGGGATGGGATGGGATTCATGGGATTGGATGGGATGGGATTGGATGGGATGGGATGGGATGGGATGGGATGGGATGGGATGGGGATGGGGATGGGATGGAGAGAATGGGATGGGATGGGGAAGGGATTGATGGGATGGGGAGGATAGGATGGGATGGGATGGAATTGATGGGATGGATGGGATGGAGATGGAGATGGAGATGGAGATGGGGATGGGATGGGATAGGGTGGAATGGGATTGATGGGATGGGATTGATGGGATGGGATGGGGATGGGGATGGGATTGATGGGATGGGAGGATGGGATGGAATGGAATTGATGGGATGGATGGGATGGGATGGAATTGATGGGATGGATGGGATGGGGATGGGGATGGAGATAGGGATAGGGATGGGGATGGGGATGGAGATGGGATGGACATGGAGGTGGAGACAGGATAGGGACGAGGTGGAGATGACGAGGACTTCAGGAGGCTGGGGAAGGAGGAGGCTGGGGTGGGGACAGGCGGGTGTCCCCCCCACCCCAGGTTATCATCGGAAGCATCTTCGAGGTGATCTGGGCTGTTGTGAAGCCGGGAACATCCTTCGGGATCAGTGTGCTCCGAGCTCTCAGGTTACTGCGCATCTTCAAAGTCACCAAGTGAGTTGCCCTAGGCCCGTCCATCCAGTCCGTCCGTCCGTCCCGTCCGTCTGTCCGTGTCTGTGGGCCCAGGAGCCTGGGGCCAGCGTGAACCATCATGGGGGACCCCACATCCCTGTGTCCCTTTGTGTCCCGTCGCAGCCTCGTGTTCCCGTGTCCGTCTGTCCGCCCTGTGTCCCCTCGTGTCCCCATGTCCCCACTCCCCTCCCATGTCCCCCCCCACCCCAATTCCGACTCTGCCCCGGCAGGTACTGGGCTTCCCTGCGGAACCTGGTGGTGTCCCTCCTCAACTCCATGAAGTCCATCATCAGCCTCCTCTTCCTCCTCTTCCTCTTCATCGTCGTCTTCGCCCTTCTGGGGATGCAGCTTTTCGGGGGACAGTGAGTAACGGGACAGGGGAAAGGGTGGGGGGGTATCTCTGCCCCCCCTGTCCCTGCTTGGGGGGGCACCCGGCGGGGCTGGGGCTCCCACTCCTTCCCCCCCCCCCCCCCCACCCCAGGTTCAATTTTGACGACGGGACGCCCCCCACCAACTTCGACACTTTCCCAGCAGCAATAATGACGGTGTTTCAGGTAGGACCTGGCTCCAGCCTCGTCCACATCCCCATCCTCATCTTCATCCTCACCTTCATCCCTATCCCATCTCCATCTCCATCCCCATCCCCTTCTCCATCCCCTTCTCCATCCCCTTCTCCATCCCCTTCTCCATCCCCATCCCCTTCTCCATCCCCTTCTCCATCCCCTTCTCCATCCCCATCCCCATCCCCATCCCCATCCCCTTCTCCATCCCCTTCTCCATCCCCTTCTCCATCCCCTTCTCCATCCCCTTCTCCATCCCCTTCTCCATCCCCTTCTCCATCCCCATCTCCATCCCCATCTCCATCCCCTTCTC
Source organism: Coccyzus lansbergi (assembly GCA_033558105.1). NCBI lineage: Eukaryota > Metazoa > Chordata > Aves > Cuculiformes > Coccyzidae > Coccyzus > Coccyzus lansbergi. The sequence goes on along the minus strand of JAUMJK010002249.1, from coordinate 8,686 downwards.
CATCTCCATCCTCATCCCCATCTCCCCCTCAAACTCCTGGGGTGCTGGGTCGGGGGGCTCTGTGTCCTTGCTCCCCCTCCCCATCTCCTTTCCGCCTGGTTCCCCCAGATCCTGACGGGCGAAGACTGGAACGCGGTGATGTACGACGGCATCAAATCTCAGGGCGGCGTCAAGGGGGGGATGGTTTTCTCCGTCTACTTCATCGTCCTCACCCTCTTCGGCAACTGCATCCTCGGGGTTGGTGTTTGGGGGGACTTCGGGGGTTGGTGGGAAGTCTGGGCTGGGGTGGAGGCTGCTCCGGGACCGGCTTCGCCTTAACGAGGCTCCCAGACACCCTCCTCAACGTCTTCTTGGCCATCGCGGTGGACAACTTGGCCAACGCGCAGGAGCTCACCAAGGTGAGGGGTGGGATGGGATGGGATGGTGGACGCGGTGCCCGTCGCCCGTGGCCTCGGGGCTGGACACGGCGCTGGGGCCTTTGCAGGACGAGCAGGAGGAGGAAGAAGCCGCCAACCAAAAGCTGGCTCTGCAGAAGGCCAAGGAGGTGGCTGAGGTCAGCCCCCTCTCCGCAGCCAACCTGTCCGTCACCTTGTAAGTGGCTGGATGACCAGCACCATCTTGGCTCCATCCACAGCTCCAGCCTCGGCTCCATCGCAGCTCCAGCCTCAGCTCCATCCACATCTCCAGCCTCAGCTCCATCCACATCTCCAACCTCGGTTCCATCGCAGCTCCAGCCTCAGCTTCATCCCCAGCTCCATCCCCGTCTCCAGCCTCGGCTCCATCCCATCTCCATCCACATCTCCAGCCTCAGCTCCATCCCATCTCCATCCACATCTCCATCCACATCTCCAGTCTCAGCTCCATCCACATCTCCAGCCTCAGCTCCATCCACATCTCCAGCCTCAGCTCCATCCACATCTCCAGCCTCAGCTCCATCCACATCTCCAGCCTCAGCTCCATCCCAGCTCCAAACACATCTCCAGCCTCAGCTCCATCCCAGCTCCATCCACATCTCCAGTCTCAGCTCCATCCACATCTCCAGCCTCTGCTCCAGCCTCAGCTCCATCCCCAGCTCCAGCCTTGGCTCATCCCCAGCTCCATCCCCATCTCCAGCCTCGGTTCCATCCCAGCTCCATCCCAACCTGTGGCGTCAGCTCCATCGTGGCAGTATCTGCGTTTCCATGCCCTGCTCCATCCTTAACTCCTTCTTTGGCTCAGTCCCTGGTTCCATCCTTGGACCCATTCCAGCTCCATCCTTCATTCCATCCTCAGCTCCAGCCTCAGACCCATCCCAGGCTCCATCCCAGGCTCCATCCTCAGCTCCATCCTTTGGTCCACTCCAAGCTCCATCCCAAGCTCCATCCTCGGCTCCATCCTTTGTCCCACTCAAAGATCCATCATTGGCTCCATCCTTTGCTCTGCTCCAAGCTCCATCCCAAGCTCCATCCTTTGCTCTGCTCCAAGCTCCATCCCAAGCTCCATCCTCAGACCCATCCCAAGCTCCATTTTTGGCTCCATCCTTTGATCCACTTCAAGATCTATCCCAAGCTCCATCCTTGGCTTCATCCCAAGCTCCGTCCTTGGCTCCATCCCTTGATCCACTCCAAGCTCCATCCTTTGATCCACTCCAAGATACAACCCAAGTTCCATCCTTGGCTCCATCGCAAGCTCCATCATTTGATTTTTTCCGAGATTGATCCTTGGTTCTATCTCAAGCTCCATCCCTGGACCCATCCCAAGCTCCATCCTTTGCTCCGCTCCAAGTTCCATTCTTTGATCTACTCCAAGATTCATCCCAAGCTTCATCCCAAGCTCCACTCCAGCCTCCATCCCAAGCTCCATCCTTTGATCTACTCCAACCTCCATCCCAAGCTCCATCCTTTGATCTACTCCAACCTCCATCCCAAGCTCCATCCTTTGATCTACTCCAAGATTCATCCCAAGCTCCTTCGTTGACTCAATCCCAAGCTCCATCCTCAGACCCATCCCAAGCTCCATTTTTGGTTCCATCCTTTGATCCACTCCAAGATCCATCCCAAGCTCCATCCTTTGATCCACTCCAAGATACAACCCAAGTTCCATCCTTGGCTCTATCCCAAGCTCCATCCTCAGACCCATCCCAAGCTCCATCCTTTGCTCTGCTCCAAGCTCCATCCCAAGCTTCATTCTTTGATCCACTCCAAGATTCATCCCAAGCTCCTTCATTGGCTCAGTCCCAAGCTCCATCCTCAGACTCATCCCAAGCTCCATCCTTGGCTCCATCCTCAGACCCATCCTTGGATCCATCCTTTGATCCACTCCAAGATACAACCCAAGCTCCATCCTTGGCTCCATCCCAAGCTCCATCCTTGGCTCCATCCTCAGACCCATCCTTGGCTCCATCCTTTGATCCACTCCAAGATACAACCCAAGCTCCATCCTTGGCTCCATCCCAAGCTCCATCCTTGGCTCCATCCTCAGACCCATCCTTGGATCCATCCTTTGATCCACTCCAAGATACAACCCAAGCTCCATCCTTGGCTCCATCCCAAGCTCCATCCTTGGCTCCATCCTCAGACCCATCCTTGGATCCATCCTTTGATCCACTCCAAGATACAACCCAAACTCCATCCTTGGCTCCATCCCAACCTCCATCCCAAGCTCCATCCTTCACTCCTCTCCACGCTCCGTCCCCCTCTCGCCGCCGTCTCCCACCCACCACCTTTCGGTGCCGCAGGAAGGAGCAGCAGAAGAACCAGAAGGCGTCCAAGTCGGTGTGGGAGCAGCGGACGAGCGAGCTGCGCAAGCAGAACCTGCTGGCCAGCCGCGAGGCCCTCTACAGCGAGCTGGACCCCGAGGAGCGCTGGAAGGTGCCCTACGCCCGCCACCTGCGCCCGGACATGAAAACCCACCTGGACCGCCCGCTGGTGGTCGACCCCCAGGAGAACCGCAACAACAACACCAACAAGACTCGGCCCGGCGAGCCCGACCCCCGCTTCGGCCCACCCGACCCCCGCTTCGGCCAAGCCCGCGCCGACGAGCCGCGCCGCCCGCTGCGCTACCCGGACCCCCCGGCGCCCCGAGACCCCGTGGGCCACCGGCCGCGCAGCAGCAGCCGCGAGCCCGAGCGCGACCCCAGCCGGGAACGGGGTTACGGTGACGCCGAGCGCCTCAAAGGCCCGGAACGGCGGCACCGGGCAGGTGGTGGCCGCGATGGCCGTGCCGGGTCGCCCCAAGGCGAGCGGGAGCACCGGCGGCACCGGGCGCACCGCAGGGCGACCGAGGAGGGCGAGGAGGGCGCCAGGCCCGAGCGGCGCCCGCGGCACCGGGACGGAGGGCGGACGGCGAGGGGAGAGGGGGACGGGGAGCACGGGGATGGCGAGAGGCGGCGGCGGCACCGGCACGGAACCCCCGGGGCCTACGATGGCGACGGCAAGAGGGACGACAAGGAGAGGAGGCACCGCAGGAGGAGGTGAGAGCCCTGCTGGGACCACCCTTGAGGTTGGGGGGACACCCCTAGGGGTAGGGGAAACCTCTTGTCTTGGTGGGACCTCCTGCTGTTGGGGCGACCCCTTGAAGGTTGGTGGGATCCTCTTGAGGTTGGTGGGACCCCCCCTTGTCTTGGGGAGACTCTTCTAAGGTTGATGGGACTCCCCATGAGGTTGGTGGGACCCCCCCATAGGGTTGATAGGGACCTCTGTAGGGTCGATAAGATCCCATGAGGCTGATGGGACCCCCACAGGGTTTATGGGACCAGGTGAGGTTGGTGGGACCTCCATAGGGTTGATGGGACCTCCATAGGGTTAATGTGACCCCATGAGGTTGGTGGGACTCCCATAGGGTTTATGGGACCCCATGAAGTTGGTGGGACCCCTATAGGGTTGATGGGACCCTGTGAGGTTGATGGGACCCTATGAGGTTGATGGGACCCCATAGGGTTAATGTGACCCCATGAGGTTGGTGGGATCCCCATAGGGTTGATGGGACCCCATGGAGTTGGTGGGACCCCTGTAGGGTTGGTGGGACCCCCCTAGGTTTGACAGGACCCCATAAGGTTGGTGGGACCCCCATAGGGTTGATTGGACCCCTTCAGTTTGATGGGACCCCATGAAGTTGGTGGGACCCCCCCGTAGGTTCGGTGGGACCCCTATAGGGTTAATGTGACCCCATGAGGTTGGTGGGACCCCTATAGGGTTGATGGGACCCCTATAGGGTCGATGGGACCCCATGAGGTTGATGGGCCCCTGTGAGGTTGATGTGACCCCATGAGGTTGATGGGACCCCATAGGGTTAACGTGACCTCATGAGGTTGGAGGGACCCCCATAGGGTCGGTGGGACCCCCCCTAGGGTTTGATGGGACCCCTATAGGGTTGATGGGACCCCATGGAGCTGCTCAACCCCCTTGGGTTTGATGAGACCTCCTGGGATGTGTGTCCCATGGGTGTTGGGTTGGGGGGGGTCTCTCTCCTGGCTGACCCCCCCCCCCCCTCTTTCCCCTCTGCTCCCCCAGGGACCCCCAGCCCCCCGGGGCGCCCCCGGGCCCCACGCTCTCCACCACGCGCCCCATCCAGCAGGACATGGGGCGCCGCGACCCCCAACCTGCCGCCGAGGCCATCGACAACATCAAGAACAACAAACTGGCCACGGGGGAGCCCCCCCCTCCGCCGCCCCCCCCCCACCGTGGGCAACCACACCCCCGCCTGCCCCCCCGGGGCACCCCCTCCCCGCCGACCCCCCCCCAGCACTGCCACCGCAGCTGCCACCCCCCCGAACCCGACCCCCCCCGCTGCTGGTGTCCCAGGGGTCCCCAACCCCGGGGTCCCCAACGAGCCCGCGAAGGTTGGGGGGACGACGACGAAGCCCGAGCACACGGCGGTGGACATCCCCCCCGCTCTGCCCCCACCCCCACCCGGAGCCCTGGTTCAAGGTAGGGGGGGACCCCAAAATCCTGGGGTGAAGAGGGGGGAGGGGGCAGGGGGGGACGAGGGAGGATTATAGGGGGAGGTCTAGGGGAGTCTGGGGGGGTTGGGGGGTATGGGGGGGGGGGATTATGGGGGCAGGTCCAGGGGGGTCTGGGGGGGGTTGGGGAACTTGGGGGGGATTATGGGGGGAAGTCCAGGGGGGTCTGGGGGGGGGTTGGAGGTCTGGGAGGGGATTATGGGGGGAGGTCCAGAGGGGTCTGGGGGGATTGGGGGCTACAGGAGGAGATTATAGGGGGAGGTCTGGGGGGTTGGGGGGTACAGGGGCGCATTATGGGGGGAGGTCCAGAGGGGTCTGGGGGGGTTGGGGGGTCTGGGATGGGGTCCAGGGGGGTCTGGGGGGGTTGGGGGTCTGGGATGGGGTTATGGGGGGTGTCCAGGGGGGTCTGGGGGGGTTGGGGGGACTGGGAGGAGATTATAGGAGGAGGTCCAGGGGGATCCAGGGGGTCCTGGAGGGTTGTTGGGGGTGCAGTTAAGGGGGTCCAGGGGTGTCTGAGGGGGTTCAGGGGGATCCAGGGGGGTTGGAGGGGGGGGGGCAGTTCAGGGGGTCCAGGGGTGTCTTGGGGGGGATCAGGGGGATCCAGGGGGATCTGTGGGGCTTCAGGGGGTCCTGGGGGGTTTGGGGGGAGCGGTTCAGGGGTGTCTGAGGAGGTTCAGGGGGATCCAGGGGGATCTATGGGGCTTCAGGGGGATCCAGGGGGGTCCTGGGGTCTCGGGGGTGGGGGTCACGGGGAACTAGGAGGTGGGGGGGGGGGGGGGGGAGTCCAGGGGTGTCTGTGGTGGGTTCAGGGGGATCCAATGGATCCAGGGGGATTTGTAGGGGTTCAGGTGGCTTCAGGGGGTTTTGGGGGTGGTCTCAGGGTGGGGGTCAATGATGTTTGTCGTGTCCCGTGTCCCCCCCCCCTCAGTGAACAGGAACGCGAACCCGGAGCCTCTGCCGCGCAAGGAGGAGGAGGAGGAGAAGAAAGAGGAGGAAGGCGAGGGGGGGGACGAGAACGGCCCCAAGCCCATGGTGCCCTACAGCTCCATGTTCATCCTCTCCACCACCAACCCGTGAGCCTGGGGGGGGGATTTGGGGGTCCCGGGGGGGCTGGGGTCTCCGTAGGGAAGGGTCTAGGGACCTTAAGGTGGTTCAAGGAGGGGAAGTTGAGGGGGCCTGGGGGGGTCGTGAAGACTTTGGGGGGATCCGGGGGGGTTTTCTGGGGGGTTTTGGGGGGTCTTGGCGGCTTAGGGGGATCTGGTGAGGGGTCCTGGGGTTTGAGGGGTCTTTGGGGGGTCATAGGGACTTTGGGGGGGGATCCGGGGGGGTTTCTGGTGGGCTTTAGGGGGTCTTGGGGGGGGTCCTGAGGAAGCAGAGGATCCGAGGACATGGGTGGTCTGAGGTCTTGGGGGGCTCTGGGGGGACTTAGGGGGATCCTGGGGCTTTGGGGGGTCTTGGGGGGTCCTGAGGAGTCAGGGGACCTGAGGGCTTGGGGGGTTCCAGGGACCTCGAGGGGGTTCTGGGGAGCTTTGGGGGGTCCTGGGGGTGTCTGTGAAGTGTGGGGGTCTTGGGGGTGAGCTTTGAGGGGTCCAGGGAAGGGTCTTATGGGATTTTGGGGGAGCTTTATGGGACTTGGGGGGTTCTAGGAACCTTGAGGGTCTTCTGGGTGAGCTGGGGGTCCTGGGGGTGTCTGTGAAGTGTGGGGGTCTTGGGGTGAGCTTTGAGGGGTCCAGGGAAGGGTTTTATGGGATTTTTGGGGGAGCTTTATGGGGACTTGGGGGGTTGTAGGGACCTTGAGGGGGTCCTGGGGGTCTTGGGGTGAGCTTTGAGGGGTCCAGGGTAGGGCTTTATGGGATTTTGAGGGAGTTTTATGGGGCTAGGGGGGGTTCTAGGGACCTTGAGGGGGTTCTGGGGGTGTTGGGGTGAACTTTGAGGGGTCCAGGGAAGAGTCTTATGGGATTTTGAGGGAGTTTTATGGGGGCTTGGGGGGTTGTAGGGACCTTGAGGGGGTTCTGGGGGTGTTGGGGTGAGCTTTGAGGGGTCCAGGGAAGGGTCTTATGGGATTTTGAGGGAGTTTTATGGGGCTTGGGGGGTTCTAGGGATCTTGAGGGAGTTCTGGGGGTCCTGGGGGTCTTGGGTTGAGCTTTGAGGTGTCCAGGGTAGGGCTTTATGGGATTTGGGGGGAGTTTTATGGGGTTTGGGGGGTTCTAGGGACCTTGAGGGGGTTCTGGGGGTCCTGGGGGTCTTGGGTTGAGCTTTGAGGTGTCCAGGGTAGGGCTTTATGGGATTTTGGGGGAGTTTTATGGGGTTTGGGGGGTTGTAGGGATCTTGAGGGTGTTCTGGGATGATCCTGAGGGCCCTGGGGTGGGGGGAGAGGGATATTGGGGGTGCCCCTGCCCTGACCTAACCCCCCCCACCCCCAAAAAAAAAAACCAAGCTTCCGCCGCCTGTGCCACTACATCGTGAACCTTCGCTACTTCGAGATGTGCATCCTCCTCGTCATCGCCATGAGCAGCATCGCCTTGGCCGCCGAGGACCCCGTGCAGCCCAACGCCCCCCGAAACAACGTGAGACACCCCCCCCCCCCCACCTCACCCCAAAATCCTGACCCACCCCCCACCCCATCCTGGGAAATGGGGTCGACCTCCCCACCATGAGGGTGGCGACTCCCAAACCACCACCAAAACCTTGCAAAAAAGAGGGGGTGATTCCCCCCCCCCCCCCCATCCTGGGAAATGGGGTCCGACCCCCCACACCATGAGGGTGGTGACCCCCAAACCACCACCAAGCCCTTGTAAAAAGAGGGGGACCTGCCCCCCCCCCCCCACCCCATGACTTCTTCTGACCTGTAGCTGAGGTGGGGGAGATGGGGGGGGGGTCCCCAGGGTGATGGGGGGGGGCACAGATCTTAGGTGATTGGAGGTTTTGGGGGGGTTGTTGGAGGAGTCCTGGGGATACTGGGGGGGGTCCCAGGGTATTGGGGAGTCCCACAGTGAGGGAGGGGATGGGGGTCCTGGGGGTCCCAGGGTATTGGGGAGTCCCACAGAGAGGGAGTGTGGGGGTTCTGGGGGTCTCAGGGTATTGGGGTGTCCCACAGCCAGGGAGTGAGGAGGGGCTGGGGGTGGAGGAGGTGTGTCCAGGATGCTGGAGGGGGGGGGGGGGGGGGTGGTGGGGGGGGGGGGGGGGGGGACACAGCCTTGGGGTGTTGGGGGGTCCCAGGATGAGGTGGGGGGGGGGGGGGGGCGGGTCTTGGGGGTCACACAGCAAGGTAACGGTGGGGGGTGGGGGTGGGGGTCCTGGGGGTCTTGAGGTGCTGGAGGTTCTGAGGTGTTGGGGGGTCCCACATCAATAAAGTGGGGGTTGGGGTGTCCTTGGGGGGGGGTGTCCCCAAGTCTCCCCCCGACTCCACTTTACGCCCTTCTCCCTGCCCCCCCCCCCCCCAGGTCCTTCGCTACTTCGACTACGTCTTCACCGGAGTCTTCACCTTCGAGATGGTGATCAAGGTGAGGGAGAGGAGGGTCTGGGAGGTGGGGGGGTTTCCCCCCCTGACCCCCCCCCCACTCCCCACCCTCCCCTTAACCCCTTAATTCCCCCCCCCCAGATGGTGGATTTGGGGCTGGTGCTTCACCAAGGTGCCTATTTCCGCGACCTCTGGAACATCCTGGACTTCATCGTGGTCAGTGGGGCTCTCGTCGCCTTCGCCTTCACGTGAGTCAGAGAAAAGGGGGTGTCCTCCCCCCAACCCCC